>PVKP010029447.1:0-28995 GCA_004027715.1 Plecturocebus donacophilus
ATCTAGACCGCCACACACAGCCTGCCACACATCTAGACCACCACACATAGCATGCCACACATCTAGACCACCACACATAGCATGCCACACATCTAGACCACCACACATAGCATGCCACACATCTAGACCACCACACACAGCCTGCCACATATCTAGGCCACCACACATAGCATTCCAGACATAGAGACAACCGCACATAGAATACCAGATATCTAGACCACCACACATATTGTACCACACATCTAGACCACCACATGTAGCCTTCCACACATCTAGACCACCACATGTAGCCTTCAACACATCTAGACCACCACACAGAGTACCACACATCTAGACAACTACACGTAGCCTACCACACATCTAGACCATCACACATAGCCTCCCACACATCTAGACCACCACACATAGCCTTCTACACATCCAGACCACCACATATAGCCTGCCAGACATCTAGACTGCCACACATAGCCTGCCATACATCAAGATGATACAGTGTAGCCTATTGTTCCTAGGTTGCAAACCTACACAGCAAGTTACCCTACTGAATACTCAAGGCACTTATAACACATGGTAGGGATTTGTGTATCCAAACACATCATACATCCCAACACAGAAATAGTACAGTGGAAATACGGTATTATAATCGTATGAGACAATTGTCACATATGTGCTCCAGCATCGACCAAAATGTCAATATGCAGTGCATGATTCTGTGTGTGTGTGCCCTCTCTGTCTGTATGGTCAGCATCCGTGGATGCAGCCAACAACAGGTTAAAGACATTTGGAAAAAAATAGATGATTGTGTCTGCAGCGAGCACATACAGACTGTTTTTCCTGTTATTATTGCCTGAACAATACAGAATAACATATAGTTACACAGCATTTACATTGTATTAGATATTATAAGTTATCTAGAAATGATTTAAAGTTTACAGGAGGTGGCCAGGTACCGTGGCTCACACCTGTCATCCTAGCACTTTGGGAGGCCGAGGCCAACAGTTCACTTGAGCTCAGGATTTCAAGACCAGCCTTGGCAACATGATGAGACTCCATCTCTACAAAAAACACAAAACATTAGCCTAGCCTGGCACGGTGCCACATGCCTGCAGACATGCCTCCCAGCTACTCAGGAGGCTGAGATGGGAGTCACTGGAGCCCAGCAGGTTGAGGCTGCGGTGGTGCCTCTGCACTTCAGCCTGAGTGTCACAGTGAGGCTTTGTCTCAACAACAAGCAAAGTATGCAGGAGGGTGTGTGTAGGTTATATGAAAATACGACACCACTTTAGATCAGTGGCGTGTGCATCTGTGGGTTCTGGTTTCCTAGAGGGGCTCCTGGAACCAGCACCCTGTGAATACTGAACGAGGGCTAAATGTCATAGCTGGCCTCCAGCTTACAGTAGCTTCCCCTGACAGCTTTTTGACTTCAGCGTGGTGAGAAGGTGCTGCCCTTTCAGTGGAAACCGTGATATGAGGGCCCAAACACCCACCCAACCACTGTGTTTTTTAGTTTCAGTGCAGTGTTCAATAAATTATGTAAGATATTCAACACGTATTATAAAATAGGTTTTGTGTTAGGTGATTTTGCTTATCTCTAGGCTAATGTGAATGTTCTGAGCACTAAGGCAGGTTAGGCTAAGCTATGATGTTCAGTAAGTTTGGCGTATGAAATGTATTTTCCACTTACGATGTTTTCAACTTACAGTGAGTTTAGCAGGACACACCATTCTGTAAGTCGAGGAGCATCTGTATACGTAATGGATTAGAAAAATTGTCCTTCGAACACCTAGAGTGTGATGGGATCATGCCACCGGCCGTGCATGGAAGGGGGGTCCCTGGTAATGCTCTTGGCTTGCTGTCTTTTAAAAGTATTCCAGAATGAATAAAACAACAGAAGCAGAAGGCACATTTAATCCAATTGAAATTTTACACTTAAAATTACAGCTGATGGCTTTGATGTAAAAAGGAAATGAAAGCTGTCTGAACTATTATATAAACCAAATCTTGCTTAAGTGGCCAGTCCTTAGATCAAGAAATAAACATTTGGCCAGATTTAGCAATTACATCGACCTTCAATCATGTTTATATATATATATCTTTGAAGACAGAACACATAACTCATTTACAATATTCTTAAATGTAGATATATTGAATGTGAAGCTACTCAATAAAGCTTCACAAGCTTAGGTCTAAGCTATGGGGCCCAATTTCAGAAATCGTGTAGGCTTTCTTAGTTTTTTGTGATGTTCAAATATCTTCCTATCAGGGTACTTGACCCAGGTCCAGATGTACAGATTCTGAATGAACATATTCTTACAGAGAAAATTTTGGGACATGACAAATAAAGATGTAAATTAGCTGTCAATCAGATATTAAAATGGATTTTTAAGAAGAATTTTTCTCTTTCAAAAGAGAGTAAAGATGATCCTTCTACTAAATGATTTGAGAGTGTAATTGGCTGATGAGGGTGTCGAGAAACAGCAATAAAGGGAAAGAACATTTAATTTTAGCTTGTCGCTTCCAGCTTTATAAATTGGTTTATTCCAAATGAAAACTCAGTTTTCAAAATTAAATCGCCTTTTTATTTATTTTTCTTCTCCCACCTACATACGTGGCTCCTTAAATCTACCAGCCGGTGGGCAAAAGCATGAAAGATGAGTTTCCTCTGCACGTGTGCATGCTTTTAAGGCTTACTAAGGCGGAGTACTGCACGCAGCGAAATTGCCTGACCTGACCATCACCTCGCACGCCCTGCAGAGCACGTGGCGCTGGGCGCGGCTTCCTCAGGTGGGCACTTGTTCAGGTGAAATTGTGTTGCGATGGCTGTACCTTATTTCCAACGCGGCCCTTTAATGACAGGTAACGCTCCCCTTTCTCCCTTGGGGAAGCCTTAACGAGTTTCTCCCCCTCACGGAGAGCAATTAGGTGTCTTCAGTCGGCTGCGCCCGGAGCGCACCTGCGACCCACAGAGATCTTGTTCTCACGCAGATCTGCCAGCCAGGTAAGGAGAGAGCCCAATTAGGCCTTCCCTGATGAGAAACAGATTGAGAAAGACTACTGCGTGGCTGTTGATTAGGGAAGGTGGGTCAGGGTCACCAGGGCAGTGTTGCTCCATCCAGGGCCTCAGACCAGCAGCCACAGCAGCCTCACCTGGAAGCCAGAAAGAAACGCAAATTATCAGGCCCCGCCCCAGGCCTGAATCAATCTTTCGGGGTCTGTTCCCCAAGCCCTCCCGGTGATCCTGGTACATGTTCAAGCAGACCTCACAGGCCCCTCGCACAGAGCTCACGCGTCGGGCAGAATCTCAGCCCTGCTTCTTGTAGCCTGTGCGCACCCCAGATCACTCCACTTCTTCAAGTCTGAGCTTCTCTCCACGTCAACGGAGATAATTGAGCCTACCTTGGCAGGGTGCTATTAAATATGTTATATATCATGTGAAATACGTTTCATAGGAAATGATGCGTTGTGTGTGAAGTAGGATGTCAAATGGAACTCTTCCTGCCTCGATGTCAGCGGAAGCATCCCTCTGGCAGCTTCAGACATCAAGGAGGGGGAAGCCCTCTAAGCAGACTCAACAAAGGAAATCGCTCAGAATAACTCCTCCACTCCTGAACTTCCTCACCCACTCTGAATATGCAACTGCTGGGCAGGGGGGAAGGAAACGATTGGAGCAATGTTTTAGCAGTATTCTGTGTCTCCAGTTCTGCTGAGAGGGAACTTCAGAGTCCGTGTCCCTGCAGCTGGCACGAGTCTCCTGGTGCCTGCCTGGGCTGAAGGACGCTATTCAGCCTCTTGCTGCCGTGTTGAGAGGGGTCTGCACACTCCTGGAGTTTGTTGAAGTAAGGATTGGATAGGAGTTTAACTTGCTGTGTGGGGAAAAGAGAGCTGAGAGCAGTTGCCGACAGATCTCTCCAGAAGTTCTGCCTGGGGAGGCAGAGGGACCCAGCACCAAGAAGCGGGCAGAGGACACGCACTCACTGGGCACCGTGGGAGGAACCACACACAGCCTCCCACCAGACAGCCTCGCCGACCAGGTCAGAGGCACAGTGGGAGAGAAGGGGCAGCAAAGCTCATTTTCAAAAAATGCTCCAAAGCGTCCATGAGAGAAAGAATCTGTTTCAAAAATCCTCTGCAGAGAGTGGAAGGCCAGCTCATAACAGCACGCGCATAACAAGAAGGCTTCTGTCCTTCATCACTGTGGCTTCTCCCAGCTCCAACGTGGGAGGGGCACAGCAAACTGAAAGCCAGGTGTGGGAGCAGGAGGAGGGCTGCAAGAGAAACAGGGGAGCTGCACGCAGCCTTCCTGTCCACTGCGGGACAGGCCACAGCAGCGCAGGAGAATGCAAAATCAGACTCACGGCTCTGATTAATACTTGCTCTCCACATTCTAACTTCTGAATTGAGACTCTGTGATTTACGTGACCCTAACGTTGTCTAGTACCTAAAAACGAATAAAATAGACATAGGAGATTTTTTGGGAAAAAAATATATTCACTGAAACACTGTTAAAGGATCAAATGCTAAGCATCGAGCTGCATTCGTGTTATGACGTGAGTTACGCTTGCTCAGTACACACAAGTGCACACCCACATGGACACGTTACATGGTCACCCCTCAGTGACGGTATCTGTTAACTTTCATTAGAAAAAAGAGCATTGAACTCCTTTTAGGATCAGTAAGGTTTTATTATCACATTTTACTGGTCTAAGTATAAACACAGGTTTAACAAAACAAAATATTTTAATGAACACTGAGATGGACCAGCACAAGTTTCTGGCAGCAGTGCTGTTGTTATAGACTCACAGAATGAGAGGGCTCTGAAGTGGCTGAGCGATCCGCAGGTGACACAACGAGCAGCTCAGAGTTGCTCAAGGCTGGGAGAGGCCTGATGGCCAGGGCGGCTGCCGTCCACAACTTCCGGGGGCACCGTCACAGGCTGACTTCAGGAGGGGTCCCCCTGCCTTCTGAGCGCATGGCCAATGTGGCCACAGCCAGTGTCCCTGTAAATGGCTCTCAAGGCCCAACCCAGCTGAATTTAAATTCTTCCAAGTGGCAATGTAATATGCTTGAATGCTCCTTGTAACAGAGAACCCTCTACTTTTCATGGAGACAGTCCTACTTATGACTAACTAGGATCACAAAGACATTTTCACTTACACAACTGGAAAATTGGAGCTTCTTGTTAAGTTTCTTAGCTACGATCTACAAGGCCACGTGGAGCAAATCTGTCCTTTTAATGGCAGTCTTTCAGTAATTTGGGGAAAGCTACTGAGATCTTCTTGAGTCTAGTTTCTTCAACACTCTCCCATCTGAATTACTTCTTCATCCTTCCCACTCTGATCTATACATGTGCTGGTGTATATTAGAACCAGAAGACCATCCTTAGAGTGAAGTCAGTGCTCCAAAAAACCCAACTGCCATTGCTTTGCTTTAGATAAGAAGAGTAAGATCCAGTGAGGATGCTGACATATCTAAAACCATGCAATTTGTTAGC
Source organism: Plecturocebus donacophilus (assembly GCA_004027715.1). Classification (NCBI taxonomy): domain Eukaryota; kingdom Metazoa; phylum Chordata; class Mammalia; order Primates; family Pitheciidae; genus Plecturocebus; species Plecturocebus donacophilus. The sequence goes on from PVKP010029447.1 coordinate 5,492, forward strand.
TGCAACAAGAGCGGAGACACCACAGCCTTCCTGGTCCAGCTCTGGGTTTTCCCACTGTGCCATCCTTCCTCGAATGTGCAAGACTGGCTTCAACATCTCATATATTTTTGTTGACAGGGAATGCCTTTTCTCAGTGTATACTTTTCTGCATCCTGCTGCGTTTGAGGTGGTTGCTACTGAGGATATACTAAGCCCAACTGGACCACAGCATGAGCCAAGCGTCTGAGGGCGAAATTTCCCTAGACAGACTCACCACAGACGCCAAGTAACACTGACTGTTAGGGCAGCTGGTGTGGACTGATGAGCATTCCTGCTACGTGGAACAATCATGTGCACCTAAGGAAGCTCAGCGTCCTGCATTTAGTAACTTGGTGAAAGCAGTGGCCATCACTCAAAGCTGTAGAGTACTAAGGACTTTTAAAATGCAGCATTCTATTTTAGTATTTCAATTACACCATAAATCAGTGTGTAAGGATGGGTTGAGAGATATCTGTTAATTTTTTGAGTATTTACAGATTGCCTACTATGTGCTGGCACCACCATGCTAATTCACATTTAGTTCTTACAGCAAAACTGAGCTGCCTTTGATCATTTTCATTTTATAAATGGTGTAACTGAGGCTCACCAAGAATCAGTGACTTCTCAGCGTCACCATGCTGGTCACTGGTACAGTGAGTCTAGCTCAGTGCCAATCTAACTTCCAGTCCAGGCTCCTTCCATCATACACAGCTGTTAGAGCTATCCATTGCTGCATAACAATGTAATCCAAAATCGAGCAGCTTAAAACAACACAAGTCTTCAATCACTTCACAGTTTCTGAAGCTCAGGAATCCAGGCATGGTTCAGGGTGGTTCTTAGTCAGGGTCTCCCATGGGGCTGTGGTCAAGCTGTGAGTTAGGAAGGCACTGTCTCACGGTTGTACTCATTTACATCCCCCCTTTTTTCTCTTCTTTTCTTGCCAGCTTTGTTATTGTGACTTTTGGATAAAAACCATTTTAATTGGGATGAGATGATATCTCCCCGAAATTTTGGTTTGCATTTCTTTAATAATCATCGATGTTGAATATCTTTGCATATGCCTGTTTACCATTTTGGGAAATGTCTATTCAAGTCTTTTGCCCATTTTTAAATTGGATTATTAGGTGTTTTTCCTATAGAGTTGTTTGAGCTCTTCATATATTCTGGTTATTAAGCCCTTGCCAGATGGGTAGTTTGCACACATTTTCTTTCACTTGGTAGGTTGTGTTTTCACTGTTTGTTGTCTCTTTTTTTGTGTGTGCAGAAGCCTTTTAACTAGATATTATTCCATTTGTCCATTTTTGCTTTAGTTGCTTGTGCTTATGGGGTATTACTCAAGATTAATTTTTGCCAAGATTAATGTCCTGGAGAGTCTTCCCAACGTTTTCCTGTAGTAGTTTCATAGTTTGAGGTCTTAGGTTTAAACATTAATCAATTTTGATTTGCTTTTTGTATAAGGTGAGAGCTAGAGATCACATTTCATTCTTCTGCAAATAGATATACAGTTTTCCCAGTACTATTTATTTAAAAGAGAAGAAACTCTCTTTCCCAATGTATGTTCTCCTCACCTATGTTGAAAATGAGTTTGCTGTAGATGTGTGGATTTGTTTCTTGGTTTTCTGTTCTTTTCCATTGGTTTATGTGTCTGTTTTTATGCCAGTACCATGCTGTTTTGGTTCCTATAGCTCTGTAGTATAATTTTAAGTTAGGTAATGTGATTCCTCCAGTTTTTTTATTTCTGTTCAGGATGACTTCAGCTATTCTGGGTCTTTTGTGGTTCCATATGAATTTTAGAATTATTTTTCCCATTTCTGTGAAGAATGTCATTGTTATTTTGATAGGGATTGCATTCAATATGAAGATTGCTTTGGGTAGTATGGACATTTTAACAATATTCATTCTTCCAATCTATGAATATAAAATCTTTCAATTTTTTGTGTACACTTCAATTTCTTTTATCAATGTTTTATAGTTTCCATTCCAGAGACCTTTCACTCCTTTGATTAAGTTAATTCCTAGGTATTTAATTTTATTTGTGTCTATTGTAAATAGGATTATTTTTTCTTATCTTTTTCATGCTCACTGTTAGCATACAGAAATGCTATTGATTTTTGTATGTTGAATTTGTATCTTGCAGCTTGGCTGAATTTGTCATTCTAATAGATTTTTTAGTGGAATCTTTAGGTTTTTCCAAGTATAAAACCATAGCATCTACAAACAAGGAGAAACTGACTTCTTTGTTTTCAATTTGGATGTCCATTATTTCCTTCTCTTGTCTGATTTCTCTAGCTAGGACTTCCAGTACTATGTCAAATAACAGTGTTGAAAGTGGGCATCCCTGTCACATTCCAGATACAAGAGGAAAGGCTTTCAGTTTTCCCCATTCAATATACTAGCTGTGGATCTATCTTATATGGCTTTTATTATGTTGAGGTCTGTTCCTTATCTCCAGTTTTTAAGGGTTTTTTTTTTTTTATCATAAAGGGATGTTGAATGTTATCAAATACTTTTTCAGTACCAATTGACTTGATCATATTGTTTTGTCCTTCATTCTGTTGATACGATGTATAATATTGATTGATGTTGAACTATTCTTGCATCCCTGAGATAAATCCCAATTAATCATGATAAATGATCTTTCTAATGTATTGTTGAATTTGGTTTGTTAGTATTTTGTTGAGGATTTTTGCATCAATATTCATTAGAGATATTGGCCTATAATTTTCTTTTTTTGATGTACCTTTGTCTGGTTATGGAGTCAGGGTAATACTGGCCTCATAGAGTGAGTTTGGAAGTATTTATTCCTCCTCTATTTTTTGGAACAGATAAGTCAGATTGGAATTAGCTATTCTTTAAAGGTTTGGTTGAAATCAGCAGTGAAATCATCAGGTCCTGGGCTTTCATTTACTGGGAGACTTTTTATTATGGTTTTAATCTTATTACTTCTTATGGGTCTGCATGATTCAATCTTGGTAGGTTGTATGTATCCAGGGATTTAACAGTTTCTTCTAGATTTTGTAATTCATTGGTATATAGTTGCTCATAGTAGCCACCAATGATCTTTTGAATTTCTGTGGTATCAATTGTAATGTCTCTTTTTTCATCTCTGATTTTATTTATTTGGATCTTCTTTTTTTTCTTGATAGTCTGGCTAAAGGTTTGTCAATTTTGTTTACATTTTCAAAATCACAAATTTTTTGTTTTATTGATCTTTTATAGTTTTATTTATTTCTGCTCTGATCTTTATTATTTCTTTTCTTCTACTAATTTTTGTTTGGCTTGTGCCTAATTTTCTCGTTCTTTAAGATGTGTCATTAGCTTATTTATTTGGATTTTTCTTTTTTATGTAGGTACTTACAGCTATAAAATTCATTTTTAGTACTGCTTTCACTGTATCACATAGGTTTTGGTATGTTCTGTTTTCATTATAATTTGTTTAAAAATGCTCAATTTCTTTCTTAATGCCTTCATTGATCCACTTGTCATTCAGGAGCATATTGTTTAATTTTCATGTGTTTTTATAGTTTCCAAAATTCATCTTGTTATTGCTTTCTAGTTTTATTCTATTGTGGTCAGAGAAGATGCTTGATATTATTTCAGTTTTTTTGAATGTTTTAAGATTTGTTTTATGACCTAACATATGGCCTGTCCTTGAGAATTATCTATGTGCTGAGGAGAAGAATGTGTATTTTGCAGCCATCGGATAAAATTTCCTCTAAATATATATTAGGTCCATTTGGTCTATAGTGCAAATTAAGTCCAATGTTTATCGATATTCTGACTGCAAGATCTGTTCAGTGTTGAAAATGGGTTGTCAAAGTCTCCAGCTATTATTGTATTGGGGTCTATCTCTCTCTTCAGCTCTAATAATATTTGCTTTATATATCTGGGTGCTTCAGTGTTGAGTACATATATATTTACAATCATTACATCCTGTTGCTGAATTGATTCTTTTATCATTATATAGTGGCCTTGTCTCTTACAGTTTTTGTCTTGAAATCTATTTTGTCTGATATAAGTGTGGCTATGCCTGTTTTTTTTTTTTTTTTAATTTGTATGGTGTAAGGTTTGTTTCCGAGGATAAAACAAAGAAATTGAGGTCAGCACCAAAATAATCCAATGCAAGGAAATTTATTCAGGCTCCCGGGTGAGGTTCTGCAGTCCCGACAGAAGGGGCCGGAGAAGTCGCACGGACTCCTCTTAGACAGGGGGTTTTAAAGGGAGTGAAACAGCTCCACTGGTTGTGGGAGAGCAAGACTGCTATTGGGTAAGTTACAAGCCTTGACCTAGGACTTGGCTTGTTATTGGTTGGAATTACTTGCCTGCTATTGGTTGTTAAGACTCGACTGCTATTGGCTGTTAAAACTCGGCTGCTATTGGTTGTTAAGGCTCTGCTGCTATTGGTTGTTAGGGCTTAGCTGCTATTGGTTATTAAGAAGCTATGGTTGCAGCACCTTGTTTGCATACTGGGCTCTTTAAGAGAAAACCAGGCTGTGCGAGCAAGGGAGAAGGGAACATGCCCGAGCATGTCTGAGCTTGCTCGGGGCTTGTGAAAGGGAAAAAAGGAGCGGGGGGTGGGGGGGTAGTGCGTCCGAGCTCCCAGCGAGGCAACTGGCCTTACATATGGAATATCTTTTTCTGTCCCTTTCTTTTCAGTCTATGTATATCTCTATAGGTGACATGTGTTTCTTGCAGGCAACAGAACTTTGGATCTTGGTTTTTCATTCATTCAGCCACTCTATGGCTTTTGATAAGAGAGTTTATTTGTTTACAGTCAATGGGCCTGGAAAGGTCCATTTCTTCCTTTTCTTTTCTTCCTTCTTTTCTTCTCTTCTTTCCTGTCGCCCTTTTTGTGACAGTGATTTTCCCTGATGGCATACTTTAATTTCTCGCTTTGAACTTTTTATCTGTTTAATTTTTTTTTAATTTGAGGTTATCATAAGATTTGCAAATACTATCTTATAACCCATTATTTTAAACTGATGACAACTTAACACTGATTGCACAAATAAACCCACAAAAATAAAACTAATTAAAACTCTACACTTTAATTTCATCCCCCTACTTTTTATCTTTTAGTTGTTTCTCTTTATGTCTTGCTGTATTGTGTATGTCTTGAAATGTTGTTGTAGTTATTTTTTATTGGTTTATTATTTAGTTCTACTTGAGGTAAGACTCCATTATATACCATAATTACAGTATATTTTTCTGGGGTTTTCTGTGTGATTACTATTACCAGTGAGTTTTGTACCTTCAGACGATAACATCCTTTTCTTTCAGATTGAAAACCTCCTGTTAGCATGTCTTATAGGACAGGTCTGGTGTTGATGAAATCTCTCAGCTGTTGTTTGGGAAGGTCTTTATTTCTTCTTCATGCTTAAATGATATTTTCCCTGGATATGCTATTCTAGGGTAGAAGTTTCATTTTTTCCCCTTAAGCACTTTAAATATTTTAAGCCACTCTCTCCTGGCCTGTAAGGTGTCCACTGAAAAATCTGCTTTCAGAAGTATTGGAGCTCCATTTTCTGTTATTCAATTATTTTCTCTTGCTGCTTTTAGGAATCTTTTTTCATTCTTTATCTTTGGGAGTTTGATTTTTAAATACCTTGAGATAGTCTTCTTCAGATTAAATCTGCTGGGTGTTCTATAACCTTCTTGTATTGAATGTCAATATCATTCTCTGGGTTTTGGAAGTCCTCTGTTACTATTTATTTGAATAAATTTTCTGCCCCTATGTTTTACTTTACCTCCTCTATAAGGCTGATAACTCTTAGATTTGCCCTTGTGAGGCAATTTTCTAAATCTTGTAGGTGTGCTTCATTGTTTTTCATTCTTTTGTCCCCTCTGACTGAGCACTTTCAAATAGCCTGCCTCTAAGCTCTCTTATTCTTTCTTCTGCTTGATCAATTCTGCTCTTAAGAGACTGATGTATTCTTCAGCACATTGAATAATAATTGCATTATTTAACTCTAGAATTTCTTCTTGATTCTTCTTAATTATTCCAATCTCTTTGTTAAATTTATCTTACAAAATTCTGAATTCCTTCATTGTGTTATCTTGACTTTTTTGAGTTTCCTCAAAACAACTATTTTGACTTCTCTAATGGTCACGTACCTGTTTCTCCATGTTGATTCTCTGGTGCCTTATTTAATTCATTTGATGAAGTCCTGTTTTCCTGGATGGTGCTGATGCTTGCAGATGTTTGTTGATTTCTGGGCAGTAAAGAGTTAGAAATTTATGGTAGGATTTACAGTCTACACTTATTTGTGGCTGTCTTTCTGAGACTGCTTTCCAGGTATTGGAAGGGATTGGGCCCCAAGCCCAATAATGCTGTGGCTTTTATAGAGATACCACCTTGGTGGTCTTGGATGAGATCCAGAAGAATTCTCTGGATGACCAGCAGAGGATCTTGTTCTTTTCCCTTTCTTTCTCTCAAGGTATCTCTCTCTGTGCTGAGCTGCCCGGAACTGGGGCTGTGGTGATGCAAGCATCCCTATGGACACCACCACTAGGACTGCACTGGGTCAGACCTGAAGCCAGCACAGCGCTGGGCCTTGCCCAAGGCCCTTCTCTTCAGGGTGGTGAGATCCCCCAGGCTGCATGCACGTCCAAAGATGCTGACCGTGAGCCAGGGATTAGAGTCAGAAACCTTAGCAGTTACGTCATGTTCTGTTCTACTGCTGCAAAGCTGGCACTAAAAGCACAATACGAAGTCCTTCCTGCTCTTCTCTCCCCTGTCTGCAGGCAGAGGAGCCTATCCTTGTGGCCACCACCACCGCTTGCCCCCAGGGGTTTTTGCCAGGCCAATGCTGACTGATAGCAGTGCCTCTTCTGTCTGCTTGTGGTGAATGCTGCCAGGCCTGGAACTCGCCCTTCATAACAGAAGGCTCCCCTCTGGCTTAGGGGAGGTCCAGAAATGCAGTCCAAGATCCTAGGGCTGGACTTTGAGACCCCAAGAGCCAAGTCCTGGAATGGTGACCCCCCCAAATGCCCGCTTGGTGTTCTACCCCACTGTGGCTAACTGAGCTGGTACCTAAAGTGGAAGACAAAATCCTCAGAAGATCCCTCTGCTCTTCTCAAACAGAAGGGGTCTTCCACCATATGCAGCACAGCTGAGAATGTGCAGAGTGGCCTCTGAAGCAAGCACATCTCAGAGCCCACAGCCCATAGTGTATCCCTGGGTATTGCTGCTGGCTCTCCAGGGCCCAAGGGCTCTTTAGTCAGTAGGTGATGAATACGGCCAGGAGTTGGTTCTCACCTTCTCGGCAGGGGGCTCTCATGTAGCCCAGGCTGTGTCTAGAAATGTCCTCTGGGAACCAGGGATTGGAATGGGGGCTCATAACCTTGCCTACTGCTCTCGCCCGCTGTTGCTGAGCTGGTATCCAAGATGCAAGGCAGCATCTTCTTTCCTTTTTACTGTCCTCTCCTTAAGCAGAAGAGGGGAGACACTTTCATCGCTTTGAGCTGCACTGCCTTTGAATTGCACGGCCACCCCAGCTGGTGTTTTCTAGAACACATGCCATCCTCGTTCTCTGGCTCTGAGCCCAGCCTACCATGAGGAGTTGCCTAGGAATTGCAGTCCCTGTGTCTCATACTGCCTTTCGAGTTTACCCAGGACCCCAGAGCACTTCAGCCTGCAGTGGCAAGGCTGGCCTAGAAACTCAAGTTCCAACCACTGGGTTGGGTGATTTCCCTCTGGCGAGGGCTGGTCCACATGCCCCCTTCATGTGCTGGTGCTGGCTGAGCCCAGCATGGTTTTATCCTCTGCTGTAACAGGGTAGGACTGAGTTCCATGTAAGGTCTTCAGTCACTGTGCTCTTCCCCTCCACACTGCACAGACTCTCTGTGCTGCACGGCCACTGCCAAGAGATGGGGAGGGGTGGCACTGGTGGCCCAAGGCTGTCTTTCCTTCCTCCTCAGTGCCTCTTTCAGTGGCATGAAGATAAAACCCAGTACTGTCCTTGCTCACATGATTTTTGGTTCTTGTCATGGTGCTTTTCTGTGTGGAGATAGTTGTTAAAATTTGGTGTTCCAGTGAGGGGGACAGACAGTGTAGGCTTCTCTTCTGCCATCTTGCCCCACCAAGTCCCTTCTGTAGTCTCAAAAAGCAAAAGAGATTCTGCTCACAGAAAAGTATTTTGAAAATATGACACAGACTGGGAGAGAGAGAGAGATGCAGGGAGAGGGAGAGAGAGGTGGTCTCCCCAGGACCCTCTTTCTCATGTATCAGCTCAGGCTCTCTGGTCTTCTCCAGGCCCCCTACCCCTGGTCTACACCACCGTCAGCTTCTCTTTCCCAGGCAGGGCAATCTCTGGATTGTCCAGCTCTGCTTCACTCATTTCCCAGACCGACACCAAAAAGACTCAAGAGCCCCATGGAAGGTGGGAGGGGCTGTGTCTTCTCAGTTTTTTTTCTCAACAAAAATTCTTTTGACAGACACTCCACAAATACTTACACCTTGACAGACATTGTGCTAGTACTTCACATAACCACCCCTAATCCCTGGAGCCGACCTGCAGGTCAGCAGTCGCTATCACTGCTGTGTAGACAAGGCTGACAAGGGGGACACCAAGGTGCGAGGCCACGCAGGAGGAAGCACGTGGCTGCGTGTCAGCTGAGGCAGGACAATCACTCTGTGTAGACGTCACCATAGTTGGGGGGCGGGGCCAATGGGGCTCAGAGAGGGGCAGATTTGGGAGTTTGGAGGGAGGCAAGGCCACAGGCAATGGCTGGATCCTTCTAGGAAGGGGGACAATTGAGTGTCGCTTTGAGGAAGGCCTAGGTGTTGGGTGGCAAAAATGGGGCGGGGGGGTGGGAGCGGGGGGGGGCAGAGATGAGATGGAATTGTTACTATTTGAAGTATTTCCTTTTTTTTTTTTCACTAAACTTCCACCGTCTTTTTAATGATTGCAAATTCCTCCCCACCTATGGAACTAGGCAGGCTTGTAAGGCTTCCTTGACAACCTATGTGTGATTCGTTACTTTTTTCCTCTATTTTCACAGCATTTTGGAGGGAAATTGGGGAAGGCTCTGTCAAGGCTTATTAGCAAGATAAAATTTTTAGACGGAAGCTTGACATTCTGTACATTTGATGAAATCAAAGGGGCTTTGAGGAATGTTTGAGTTAATCCTCACTGTCTGGAACCAGCTTCTGTTATACAAATATGCAGAACTGAGCACGAGTGATAAATGAAAACAATAGGGTAACGGTTCCTTCTCTGCTAATCCATATCCAAATATGCTATAAAAATGGTAATATATGTATTCATAATTAACATGCCAGCCATAAATCATTTCAGAACTAAATTATTAAAACAATGAAATGCACACATCTCTATTAGAGATGAAAATGTGTTTGTGGGAAAGTTAGGAAAGTTAACATCAAGCCTGCTGAGGCAAACTGACTACAGCCAAAAGATGAAGCAAGGTGGGTCCATGGAGACCAGCCCTGAAGTCCAAGAAAGCTGAGATGTCAAAGAAAGAGGCTGTTAAATCCAGTTTCGTAGAAAGAAAGGCTTAATAGAGATTTACAAACAGAAGCCACGTCTGCGTCCTGGGAAGGACAAGACAAGATGGTGGATTCCCATGCCATCCTCACCAGACCCTGAGATCACATACCTCAGAGGAGGGACACAAACACGTGTTCTCTAGTGGGAATTGGCAAGAATTTGCCCCAAGGGCAGTATTTAAGTATCTGCTTTTCCACAAAGGACCACAGATCAACTAGAAATCTCAGAGGCCTTCTCAGAACTAGGGTTGATCAGAAGTCAATATGGCAGATTCGCTTTCAAGATGGAGTCGCTTTGGCCTCCCATTCAAGATGGAGTCGCTTTGGCCTCCCATTCAAGATGGAGTCGCTTTGGGCTCCTGTCCAAGATGGAGTCACTTTGGCCTTCACAGCATCTCTTGATGAGGGCTTACCACCACAGGTGAATCTCAGGCTGGAAACTGGGGTCCAAGGTAATGCGGAAACTCCAGGGGGATCCAGGAAATGTTATAGGCTGGAGCCATGAACACATAACATCCAGACAGAATGACAGTAATGCAATGCTGTGACCTACATTTTAACTGCAAAGTCACAACAGAATTCCTGGGTGACCTTGGGCAGCCCTCACCCATTTGACGAGTCCCTCTGTAAGAATCATGGGTCTGTGGATTGGCCTGGCCCTGTGTGTCTCAACCCTTCTTTGGCAGATGTGAGATCACACAGCTAGCAAGTGGCTAGTTCAGACTGAAATCTTGGGACACGATTCAAGTCTTTAAGAGAACAAGAAGAGCTGGACCCCAGATTTCCCCTGGATCTCTTCCCAATTCATGGGTTGGCAGCCTCAGCTGTGGTGAGCTGGGGGAAGGGAGACTCCGAGAAAAGTGGCAGTAGCCTGGGTTAACCGGTAGTTAAAAGACTGCACTTGGGTGAATACTGAAGCCCAAGAGTCTCTTCCTGATGTGGATACCAGTGGGATGGGCCCAGTACCGACCAAGAGCTGTAGCCAAGAGTTCTTATCTGACCTGGTGCCCCTGGCAGATCCCCATAGCCAAGAACCTCTCTTCCTGGTGCCTTTAGAATATTAAAATCTATGTAACAAGGGTGATGTTCAGGCCATAAAGAGATCCTCCGTGGGCTGACTTTTTTTTTTATTTTTGGGACAGGGTCTTGCTTTGCCACCCAGGCTGGAGTGCAGTGGCACAATCACAGCTCACTGCAGCCTAGACTTCCTGGGCTCCAGAGAGAATACAGGCACATCCCAACATGCCTGGCAAATTGTTTTGCATGTTTTTTACAGATGGGGTTTTGCCATGTTCTCCAGGCTGGTCTTGAATTCCTGGGCTCAAGCACTCTGCCTGTCTCAACCTCCCAAAATGTCGGGATTACAGGCATGAGCCACTCCGCCCAGCCCTTTAATTTTTAATGAAGTAAAATTAAAATGTGCCGAGCCTGCGTAGGCCTGGTTTGTGAGAGATGCTCTCCTACTCGTTATCTTAGCTCATCCTGTCTAGCTGGAGCTCAGACAGGTGTGCTGTCTGCTCTATTTCACGCTGCTAGTGAGAGGTCGGGTCAGGGTTTGAATTCAAGTGTTATAAAGCTGAAGCTCATGCTTCTTGTGCAAACACATTCAAGAGAACACACACACACACACACACACATACACAGTATGCAACAAAAGATTGTGCAGCCTTTTAAAAACATCAGCCATTGTACTGCACTTTCTCAGCTCTGCACTCTTACTGCCCCTCATTGGATTATGATCATCTCCTTTTAAGCCTCTGTTGTAAATGATTCAAAGATCAAGCACGGATTTTGTGGGCAGCTTTGAGCAAAGAATAAAAAGGATTGAGCTTAAAGTCTGCATTCTAAATTTCTCTCACCTTCTGAAAATATCCCAAATAAAGTCAGGTTATTATGATTTAAGTAGCCAGCAAAAGGCAGGCACATCTGCTCTCAGAGATGAGGAGTCAGTACTAGAAAAATAATCACTAAAAATACTGAGTATTCAGTGTGGCCATACGCATCTCATGCATTCTTGCTAGTCCTCAGCTAGCTCGGACAGTGGCCTTCATCACCCTCGTTCTCCAGTGAAGACACGGAGAGCCAGAGGGTCTCAAGGTCCCAGCCTGGTCCACATTGCCAGGAGGTGGACAGGCTGCCAGATTCATTGTCCAGGTCCTTTTGTCTCTCCCTGTTCTGACATTGCCTTTCCTTGCTGAGAAAACAACTTCTTTAATGGTTTGGAATGAAGCATGAAGCTGTGCAGGAGGCTAGGATGTGTCTCAGACTAACTAAACCAGAAACTCTGGACATGGGCCCGTGCATCTGCATTTAGTGATTTTGATTCTCAGCCACATTTGTAGCTGTGTTAAGGGGACGCCCTGAAAGGGGGTTGATAACCAGATCCATGTGACCCAAGTAGTTGCCCAGCAGAGCTGTGAATGGCAGAAAAAAGTGTGACTATAACTTTGACAAGTTTAATTGGTGATTATTTTATGTAATCATAAAATGTTAGAGCAAGGAGATGTTTTTCTAAATTCAGTCCAAATCCTTGTTCACAGTAAAATACAAAACACAACAAAACAGAAAAATCTAAGAGTCCAAGATGCGAAAGAACCTGCCTGGAGGTGAGAAGGGGCAGCTGGTGCCTCACTGGGGCCGGCGGCTCTGTGTTCTCCTAGCCCCTCCAGCTCCTCCTGCTGTGCGTGTGCCTTCCGTGACAAAGGCATGGATACCATGTGACCGTTTCCGTGCTCTGCTCATGGTTAATTTGCTTGAGTTTTCAAAGTGGAAAAGGAGTTTCATATGAAAAGGTGTGTTTTCTTGGGGACAACATAACTCTGGCTCCAGCTGCGAGTATGGCCCTTGTGACGAGTCTCATCAATTCCCTCCGTAACTCAGACCTTCAGCATTCGCCTGAATCCACACCCCCTTTCCAGGAGCTTGCATCCGAGCCACAGCCTCGTTTCATCAGCGTGAACACGGCTGCTTTGCCTTTTCACTCCCACCTGTGACTATCCTCAAATGCCCCTGGTAGCTTCTCAAGTGTGTTTGTTCCACGTGGCCAGTGGAAATGGCTGGTCAAGAATGGACTCCTGCCCCTTTCTACCCAGGCTCCTGCTTCCTCCAGCAAGAAACACCTCCCTCTCCTGAGCTCCCATTACTGCCTTGAAACTAGACTTTTAGATGTGAGAATGCAATTTCAGACCATGGGGCCTGAGCGGTGCAGACGGCTTAAAAGTAAATGTCGACGTCATTTAGCAAGACAAGGGTGAATTGTGGTTATTAATTTTATGATTATTAAATGAACTGCAACTGACGCTTTTTTTTAAAAAAAAAAAAGGGAAAATAGATCACATTCTTTATCATGCACATATGATGTGCATAGACCAATATCACAGGCCCAAGCATAGACCATCAGCCAAGTTGTTGCCGGATGCCAACTGGAAATAAGGTCATGCATATGTATAGGTACAGATATAACCACATACATGAATATATGAGTATACGGATGTCTGCGAATGCCTGTATACTCAGTAATGCCAGATGCTGACTTCTCACCAGATGTTGAAGCCCAATATATCTGATTTTATTTGGCTGAAACTATAGTATAAATTATAGACAATGAATGACTGAGAAGCATCATTTTGCAGGTGTCTGATACAATAACTACCTAAATAGTTGAGGAATGCACCGACCAAGATTATTAGCTTCCCAGCTATAGTAATGCTTGTCCTTCTTACATATTTATTACATGCAGGGTTCTATTGGAGAGAATTCTGAATTGGAGAGTGGATGAATCATCTAGAAGCTGGTTAATGGTAAATCCAAATTCTGTGAATGATTTTAAAGAGGTTTATTCTGAGCCAACGTGCATGACCATAACCCAGCAGAAGCACCATTTCAAGAGGTCCAAAGAAAGAACATCTGGAGCAGTCACAACTTAGTTTAGTTTTATACATTGTAGGTAAGCGAGAGTCAGAAGCAAAGACATAAATCAACACATGGCAGGGCATCATTGGTTCAGCTAGAAGAGGTGGGATATCTTGAAGTAGGGGCTTGCAGGTTACAGGTAGATTCAATAATTTGCAGCTGGTTAAAGCAGTAAAGCTCTGCCTGAAAATCTGGAGTCAGCAGAAAGAAATATGTAATTTTAAATTTTATTTTATTTTAAGTTCTGGGATACATGTGCATGACATGTAGGTTTGTTGCATAGGTAAACGTGTGCCACAGTGGTCTGCTGCACCTATCAACCCCTCACCTAGGTACTAAGCCCACCATGCATTAGCTATTTATCATGATGCTCTCCCTTCCCCCACCTGCCTGACAGGCCTTGGTGGGTGATTGTTCCTTCCCTGAGTCCAAGTATTCTCACTGTTCCACTCCCACTAATGAGTGAGAACATGTGGTGTTTGGTTTTCTGTTCCTTTATTAGTTTGCTGAGACTGATAGTTTCCAGCTTCATCCATTTCCCTGCAAAGGACATGAACTCATTTCTTTTTCATGGCTGCATACTATTCCATGGTGTATATGTGCCACATTTTCTTTATCCAGTCTATCATTGATGGGCATTTGGGTTGCTTCCATGTCTTTTCTATTGTGAATAGTGCTGCAATAAACATACATGTGCATGTATTTTTATAACAGAACGATATATATTCCTTTGGGTATATACCCAGTAATTGGATTACTGGGTCAAATGATATTTCTGGTTCCAGATTCTTGAGGAATCGCCTCACTGTCTTCCACAATGGTTGAACTAATTTACACTCCCACCAGCAGTGTAGAAGTGTTCCTATTTCTCCACATCCTTGCCAGCATCTTTTTTTCCTGACTTTTTAATAATCACCATTCTGACTGGCATGAGATCGTATCTTGTTGTGGTTTTGATTTGCATTTCTCTAACGATCAGTGATGTTGAGCTTTTTTTTTTTTTTTAAAAGTTTGTTGGCTGCATAAATGTCTTCTTTTGAGAAGAGTCTGTTCATGTCTTTTGCCCACTTTTTGATTTATTTTTTTTCTTGTAAATTTGCTTAGGTTCCTTGTACATTCTGGATATTAGATCTTTGTCAGACGGGTAGACTGCAAAGGTTTTCTCCCATTCCATAGGTTGCCCATTCACTCTGATGATAGTTACTTTTGCTGTATAGAAGCTCTTTAGTTTAACTAGGTCCATTGTCAATTTTGGCTTTTGTTGCAGTTGCTTTTGGCAATTTCATCATAAAATCTTTGCCTGTGCCTATGTCCTGAATGGTGTTGCCTAGATTTGGAAAGAAATGATTTAAGTTAGGGAAGCCTGTCAACCAGTACACTGGGCGAGACTGACTGGCAGGGGTGGGTAACTTAACCCCTGCCCCTGCGGACTTAGGTGCGGTTTGTTATTTGCTGTTGTGTTGCCACAGGAGCCCCTTCTCCCAGTCCTACCATCTTCAGCATCAGTGTTGGCCCGCTGCGCCTAAACTCCAAAAGGAAGGGGAAAGAAGGAGGCATATCTGACTTCCCTCCCTTCAGGGCCTAGGATTCAGTTTTTAAGGTTTTCCTGAGTTCTCCTTAGCTAGGAGAGGTCCATTCAGTGGGGCAGGAGGGCGTTGGATTTTATTTTTAGTCCACATTTTTGGGAAATATCTCATTTAGCAGGAGCTCCCCTGCTGTGACCAGCTGAGTCTGCGGTGCGAAGAAGATGACTGAGGTTTGGTTCAGGCTCCTGGGTCGCACTCTCACCTTTAGGCAGCCGCACCACCCTGTACACCTGGTGATTCTTGTTTTCTTTGTAATGGATTTAACGTAAGCACCTCTCATGCTGCTTTCCATCTCTCCCCGTCGCTCCTGCCAGAGAAGTTCATTCATTCTCCTCCAAGGTGTCCTCATGTCTCCCTGGGAGGACACAGGCCCGGAGGTGGCAGAAACGCCGGCCCCAGCCCTGCTGTATGAGCGGCACAGTGCAGCCCTCCTGAGCTCAGCGCCATGAGAACAGCCTGTGTCCCCTCGAAGGCTGCAGCCTGGCCTCTTCACCACAATCTTCTGCAGCTGCCTTCCTTAGATGAGATGGCTCTGTCTGGAGAATCCAAAGGACCGCCACCTTCCTTGCCTCCAGAACATGGTCCAGGGCTTTCGGGGGACCTCAGCACTGTGAGGGCATCAATCTGTGCCCACCCTGCTGGGCTGAACGATGTGTACCAACTGCAACGCTGCCTGCTGTGCTTCTAAGCTGGCATTTCTGTCAATCATAGGCAACTTCTCATTCCTTTCTCTTCCTTTCCTCTTTCTGGCAAAAAGATTTCAGGTATAAATGATTCCAAAATCACACCAGGGAATTAAACACAAAGGCAAGATGCTCATAGTTTGACCAACCAGAAGAGTCAGGAGTTAAATGAGAAAGGGCCAGTTAACTCAAACTGGGAAATAGTTGAGGTTTGGCAAACACAGTCAGAGCTCATGGTCTTAAAACATCAGCATTTACTCTGGCTTTACCAAAACCAGGTCATGGGGCTGAACCTCTTTCTGCTTCCACCTTGTTTTCATCGATCAGCATATGGAGTGATGCTTTGCCTGAGAAGAGGGCTGGGGTCTCCACCTCTGGAGCCTTATGGCCCAGGGCACATGTTGGGATATCAGAAAACCTGGATAGAATCCCATCTCTCCACCCTAACTAACCGCATACGTCCAAGGACTTCCTGGGTGTAGGTCATGTTCCGTTTCCTCATTTCTAACATGGATGCAGTAAAACTGGCGATGCAAATTCTGTGATTCCCAGTTGTTCCATGCTTTAGAACTAGCTGAGGAGCTTCTAAATATCTGGAGTCCAGGAAGAACCACATTTTGGCCATGTGAAAATATGGGGAAGTCATCAGCTCTTATTAAAGATCCCAAGCGAGTCCAACATGGAGCACTCGGGAGCCATGGGGTTGCTGCGAGGACTCAAGGGCACCCTGAAGCTGCCTTGTCCAGCTGGCTGTAAATCCAGGTCATTCGGTGATAGCCAGACACTGCCCCGGCTGCCAGCATTCCCACTGGGGGCTGTTTCTCTTCCACTTTTCAATTCCTCAGTCATTTAAGTTGATAATTAACTTTGAAAGGTGGAAGTTTCCCCAAATAACGTTCTCATAATCACATTTAATGTTAGAATGACATCAGTCTTTCCTAAATAATTTTATAGTAAAATAGGATTTTAATCAAAATGCCCTAGATATTTAAGCTTTTTAATGATTCTCAAATAAGCAGGTGATGACAGCAAGAGAATAAAGAAACAATGAGAGAGAGGAGGGACTCACTGAGCCAGATACGGGGAGCTTCTCCCTGGCTGGGACAGTCTCCCAGCTGTGCTCCTGGTGATGGCTCCAGGCTGCTGTGCTGTGCCCGTGGGGCAGGTGGTCCCCTTCCCGTGGCACCTTGAACTTGGGTTTGTGTCACAGCCAGCATTTACTGTTCTGTGAGGTGACTGTCTCCTTAAGCATGCCTGCTGGATTCTCAGTGTCTTAGTTTCATGTCTATTCCAGGGCATTAGTGGAACATGGCAGGGAGCGAGCACTCAAAACATATTGTTTGAAAGGTGTAGATAAAATATGGCAGAGAGAGGAAGCAGGGGAAGACAGGCTCTTTGGGTGTCTCTTTGAGGACTCTGTGCCCATCGTCTGTGGCCCTCTGGAGGGATGAGCCCGCAGGCAGCGCGGGCTGCTCCATGGATCCAGGCATGTCTGTGGGTCTGTGTCAGTGTCCCGCTTTGTACTGTTGAGCTGTTCATTCCTCAGACATCCACATGCACCTCCCATACATATGCCTTCCCTTGCTTGGGAAGCCACGTTGTTCCAGTTATTGCAGAGATGAAAGGCATTGTCCTTTCTCTGCTCGTGCTCAGGTGGACAAAGACTCAGACAAGTGTGTCAGCTGTTGCCAGGCCGTGCCTGGTGTCCCCGCAGAGAGAGGACGCCTGATTTGGCCTGGGCCCTGGGGGTCAGCTACATCTTCAGTCTACAGGTGGGGAAGTCTGTCGGCATCAGTGAGGCCACAAGAGGCAGAGAAAACAGAGCTCAGGGCTTTGCTGATGCCGCAGAGACTGGAGAGCAGGTGGAAGCGAGAGGGAAGGGAGGCAGTGATCGGACCCCAGAGGGCTTTCCATGCTTCGAGAAGGCGCTTGGTCTTCCCACTGAGAATGCTGTGATATTTTTAGGGCATTTTAATCACAGTGGTAATCTACTAAGAACTTTCAGAAATCTTTATTTTAAAATAATTCCAGGGTCACATAGAGGTTCTAAATATAGTAGAGAGTCCTTAAATACCCCTCACCAAGTTTCCCAAGATGACATCTTACATAACAAAAGAAGCGTCAGCACCAGGAAATGGACGTTGGTGCAATGCTCTCAGGAAAGCCGCAGACCTGTTCCGATTTACCAGGTTTTAGAGGCGCTCTGTGTCTCGCTTCCCAGGGAAAGGGGAAGGGTTCAGTTCTCTGACCTTTTGTCACACTTAAGCATTCGTGTAAGAAGCATA
Organism: Plecturocebus donacophilus; assembly: GCA_004027715.1. Lineage (NCBI taxonomy): Eukaryota > Metazoa > Chordata > Mammalia > Primates > Pitheciidae > Plecturocebus > Plecturocebus donacophilus. Next base: position 23,484 of record PVKP010029447.1, read on the forward strand.
CAGAATGATCCCTGCCCTCATCCTGCCTCAAACACTCACAGCCACAGCCACGCACAGCGTGCACCCCTGACGACCACGGACTCCTTCTCCATCAGAAAAACGTGGTCAGCCGGGCACAGTGCTTCACACCTGTAATCCCAGCACTTTGAGAGGCTGAGGCAGATCACCTGAGATCAGGAGTTCGAGACCAGCCTGACCAACATGGCGAAACCCCGTCTCTACTAAAAATACAAAGTTAGCTTGTGATGTGGCAAGGAAAGTGGCTTCAGCCAGGCTAAAATGTCATGGCTCCTCAGGCTCACAGGCTACGTGATAAGGCGCTACGATTAATCAGGCCAACGCCAGGTGCAGACACCAGCCTCATTTCAATGGAATTCAAGAACTCGCCACTCAGGGTCGCACGGACCCCGAGAAGAAAGCCCCTTGGCTCTAGCTGCTGGCCTTGGCTTCTGAACAATCTGCTTGCTTACTGATATTGGGAGTTTTCACTGTCTCTAACTGCTGACCTTGGCTTCTGTACAAACTGCCTGCTTGCAAAGATCCCCAGTCCCCCCCCCCGGGAAAATCCCCCAGCCCCCGGAAGAAGTGTTTTTCAGTACAAGAGCCCAGCTCTCCCTCAACTCGGGGCCACGGGTTGGAGAGACATGAGTCCTCTGTGGTCGCCGGCAATAAAGACCCTGAAGTTCGTCATACTTTTGTCTTGGTGCTGGTCTTCTTATCTCGCTAAAAATACAACAAGCTGGGCACGGTGGTGCAAGCCTGTAGTCCCAGCTACTAAAGGAGGCTGAGGCAGGAGAATCGCTTGCACCCGGGAGGCGGAGATTGCAGTGAACCAAGATTTTGCCACCGCACTCTAGCCTGGGTGACAGAGTGAGACTCTGTCTTGAAAAAAAAAAAAAGGAAAAGGAAAATGTTGTCGTTTTTAGAATGTCATACAAATTGAATTGTCTGGCTTGTAGCCTTTTGAGATTGGCTTTGCCATCCAGTGAAGGGTCCCGGAGATCTGCCCATGCTGCCTGGGACATCGGTGCTCCGTTCCCTTTCACTGCTGGGTCGGGCTCCTTGCATGAATGTGCTGCATTTTATCCACTCGCCTGCAAAAGGATGATGAACACTTGTGTTCTCCCCTGGGCTTTGGTGATCAGGACCACGACTGCTGTAAACTTTCTTTTACAGAAGTTTTTCTTGTTAACATTAACTTCTAATTTCTCTGGGCTCTATACTCAAATGCAGGGTTGCTAGATCATATGGTAAATTCGTATTTAATTCCGTAAAAAACCGCCAAACTGTTATCCAGTGCAGCTGAGAGTTCTTTATATATTCTGGATACAAGTCCTTTGTTGGATTTGTGATTTGAAAATATTTTCTTCAAGCCTGTAGCTTGTCTTTTCTTCTGCTTAACAGAGACTTTCATAGACAAAACACATTTTTAATTTCTATAAAGTCCAGATGATCAAATTTTCCCTTGTGGTTCCTGCCTTTAGATGCTGTGTCTAACTAACCCTTGACCACATAGATTTCGCCCATGTTTTCTTTTTGAAGAGTTTTATAGTTTTATATTTAAATCTAAAATACCATTTCAGTTGATTTTTGTGTGAAGAGTGAGAATTTTCATTTCCCATGGGTCACTCCAGTGTGCAGGGATGGACTGTGCCAAGAGGTGAGGAACCCATAAGAGGGTGACGGGGGAGCGGCTCAGTGGCCAAGATGAAGGAGACAGAGTCACAGGGCGCCCAGCAGCAGGCTGACCCTGTGCAACGTGACGTATCTGTGTGCATGTGTGTGCACATATGTGTGCATGAATATGTATATGTATATTTGCATCTGTTGTGGTCACATATTTGAACTTATAAAATTATTAAAACCCCCTTCACCCCAACTGCCGAGATGGTTTTAAATCGTTAAAGGCAAATATTTTAGTGTTCAGAAAAATTTAAATGGAATTAGCACACACTTTTTTAAAAGACAAATATTAATTATTTTGAATGCATATACACACAATTAGGGACTTGCAGTTTAAGATGTGGTTATTTCCAAATCATTGTTAAATCAAGTTATCCATCGATATACATCCTGAGAGAGGAGAGCTGCAATGCCTGGTCCGGGACCGTCTGTGCTGGATGCGATGTTAACTACGTGCCGGGCTGCCTCTGGCTTCTTGCCTTGGGCATTTAAGGAAAAACAGTGCCTTTAGATCTGATCAATTAAGCTTTGAATCTTGTGTCACAGAAGAATATGGAGTGGCTTCCAATGATTTCAGTGAAATGCCACAGCCTCCACTCTGGATTCGCAAATCCCAGAGTAGAGCCAATGAAAGCCACAAAGGCCGGGGCAAAGGCCCAGCCCCTACTTCTAAGTGCACGTTTTGGGCAGTGCATCGCCAGCTGCCAGAATGCCCATGTGAAGCGTGGCATAGCTGTTTGCCCGCATTGATTTCAAAGCTTCTCCGTGGACACTCAGGGCTGCTGTGCTGTGTTCCTGCAAACAATGGTGAGATTTCAGTGCTTTGTGATGGATGTGACCTAATGCATGAGGCAACGCAGTTTCATATGCCATGTAGATGTTGATTGCTTAAAAAATGTACTATAATGCTTTCTGTAATTTACATCTTAAAAATCTCCACTTTTTTGAACATACCATTAGTGTTAATAATTTCAGTAATTCTAGCCTAGGGATATTTCAAGCAGTTTTCCAGAATACGTTCAGTTTAATCAGGTGTGTATTTTCCCATGTGACTGTCCTGCCCTTTCTAGCTGATGGAAGAGGCAAATGGCCTTTAGTGCACATACTGTAAATCAGCAACAGCCTTTATTGTCCCCATGACCCCAGGAATCCTCTGTTCCCAGTACATTCTACAATAAAAGACGCCTGGATCTAAGCCCCGTCAGTCTCGTGTTTTTATGTTGGTGACTTGGGATACTGAGGGCATCTTCCTGAGTGTGGTGGCCAAGATCTAAAGTCGTTTGTTGGATACTGGCTGGATATTTGGATCTACCACGTGGTTAATGAGTAGGGGAAGAAGGAAGTCAGGGGTGTGTGTGCTTGTGTGTGTGTGTGTGTGTGTGTGTGTGTGTGTGAGACAGAGAGACTAAGCAAGAGAGATACTCTCTACTTTCTGTAAAAAGTTCAATATTTTGAACTTTAGCCTCAAATAAATTATTTTCCAGATGAAAATTTTTCAGAAATTTTTCTCAAATACAGTTTTAACTTCTATACTATTTAAGAAACAATTTTCCATAATGTTTCTTAAAAACAAACTTTAGAGAAATAAATTTATTACTAATCCCTACCTTAAATCTTTCTTGTCTCAATTAAAAGAAGTTTCTCCCCTCCTTTCCCCTGCCCTCCCCTTCTTCCTCTTCCTGCCTCCTCTCTGTTCTTCACTCTTCCATGCTGAGGTGGACCATAGCATATCTGATGAGTGTTTTCCACAGGGTAGGTCATTCTTATATGAACACAGCTGCCAACTGGACCTATTATAACTGGATCTTTCTGTTATTCATTCATTGCTTAAACAAGAAATCATTGACTCCTATGTTGTTTTCACTCTGTCCTGGTTTCCAGGGAGACAAGGATGGAACACCACACAGGAAACCCTCATGGAGGTCCAGGCCTGTAAGCAAGTCAGCTAGGCAGGCGGGCCACCCCCAAAGCCAGGTGCTGCCCTGCACACTCGTCCCATTCTGCACTTGTCAGGGAGCTCCCCAGGGACAAGGAAGTGCAGGTTTGGAAGAGAGAGTGAGGCACATCTCCGGCTGTGAGCCCCACGCTGCATGGAGTGCACACTCACTCTCCGGGCAGAGCCTCTGGTCCAAGACCCCTGGCAGTGTCACAGCTCCCACCGGTCTCTCCAGTGTTAGGGTCACTGATGTCAACTGCTCTGGTGTGTGAAGGCTGAGAAGCCAACCAGAAACTCTGACACGGCATACCCTCCCCTTAAGGCGTCATCAGTACAGGCTTCCAGCATGGCCTGCACTGGGACAGCGGTGGAGAGCAGGGAGGGCTCGCAGAGAGACACCTGCCAGCTCCATTAGGTGGAGAATGTTGACACACCCAGCACACAGGCACACAGTTCAATTCTTCAAGCTCCAAAGTTAAAGGGGAAGTTGCTTAGGAAGAACTATTTTTTCCTGTTTATCTTACGCATATCTCAGCAACTTGCTCATGATTATTACTCGATAAACAATTGCTCCTAAATAATCAAATGAATAGATGGCTTAACAAGCAGTAAGTTGGTAGATGCTTAGCAAGTGGCTCAAAAAATTTATAGCATTTACAGTTTCTGTGATGTAAATACTCCCATTTGTCTGATTTCAAGCTACTCACATGACATCACTGGCTTATAAATTCCTGAAAATGTAACAGTTGACTCTCACCAACCTAACATAAGCCTGAGAAAAACACCAAACATCTGTCCATCTTTTCCTGCACTGAGACGCTTAGGCACATATGCTATGGATACAGGGTGACACTCAGGAAACCGTAGCTGATCACCTGGCTATGGATACAGGGTGACACTCAGGAAAGTGTAGCTGGAACACCTGGCTAGAGATACAGGGTCATACTCAGGGGACGCGTACCTTGAACAACTGGCTGTAGATACAGGGTCATACTTGAAAACCTGGCACATCACCACATCACCATGGCATTACCACATCATCACATCACTGAGACAGCATCACATCACCATAACATTACCACATCACCATAGCATCACTGTGACATCACATCACTATGACATCACCACATCACATCACCATGACATCACAACATCACATCACTATGACATCACCATGACAGCACCTCACATCACTATGACATCACCACATCACATCACCATGACATCACAACATCACATCACTATGACATCACCATGACAGCACCTCACATCACTATGACATCACCACATCACCAGACATTACCACATCACCATAGCATCACTGTGACATCATCACATCACTATGACATCACCATGACACCACCTCACATCACTGTGACATCACCACATCACCATGACACCACATCACATCACCATGACATCACATCACCATGACATCACCACATCGCCATGACATCACCATATCACCACCACATTACTACGACATCACCACATCACTGTGACATCACAACGAAGCCACGGCATCACCACATCGCAATAGCCAGCTTCCTAATCGGAGTGCTGGTGGAACCAGAGGGGACTTCCAGCCTGCTGCTTCCCTGGAGAGCTTTCTGAATTGCTCACTCTAATAAGCTCACTTAAGGTCCTGCTTTCAAATTGTCCATTTCAGAACATGGAATGACCCAGAAGGCTGCAACGATGGTGTCAGAAGGCGACAATTATCCCTGTGATCTCGAGGTGACTCCTGTTGGCCTTCACGGGTCACAGTGCCTCAGTGTCCCCCCAGCCCACTGTTCCACGGCCGGGAGTCAGGCGAGGGTTCTAGAGGTGGAGCTCAGATCTAGGGCGAGGGCTTGACATGAAGCCTGCCGGTACAACATGATCATTCAAGAC
>PVKP010029448.1:0-28988 GCA_004027715.1 Plecturocebus donacophilus
TTTTTTTTGTGATGGAGTCTCCCTCTGTTGCTCAGGCTGGAGTGCAGCTGTGCGATCTTGGCTCACTGCAACTTCCACCTTCCAGGTTTAAGCAATGTTTCTCCTGCCTCAGCCTCCTGAGTAGCTGGGATTACAGGCGCCTCCCACCTCACCCGGCTAATTTTTGTATTTTTAGTAGGCACCAGATTTCACCATGTTGGCCAGGCTGGTCTTGAACTCCTAACTTCAAGTGATCTGCCCACCTTGGCCTCCCAAAGTGCTGGGATTACAGGCATGAGCCATCACACCCAGCCAAAAAATGACGTATTTAAAAAATCAGCCCTGCACTATATTTATTTTTTCTGGACTGACTTCTGTGCAAACGCGTTGCTTCTCTGAATTGTTTCCACCTCTCAGCCCCTCTCACTTCATCTGCCCCGCACTCACTCCCTGACAAATGTGCTTTCCTGCCCTTGGAAGCCCCATTCCCACTTGTGCTGTTTTCTCCCCTCTTGTGTTGTTTTCTCCCCACCTGCCTCCCTCATCTAACTCCACAGCTGTTCCCCATCTCAGTGCTTTTCATGCCCTTTCTAGTTTGCTCCCAAGCCAAGTCCCCTGCCCAGGGAGATCCCTCACATAGGTGGAATAGCAGAGTTTGCCCTCAGTGTCCAAGGCGAGGAAGCGGGCATTGCTGGGCACCATCCGCCGCCAGGCCATCACCCTGAGCAGCACCAGGTTGGCAGCCTCTGAGACGAAGCCCTTGATTGAGCTCCAGGGGAAAGAAGTCACTGCAGTCTTCACTTCCTGTTCAGAACAGATTGGGGTCAGGAACCTGGAACAGGAAGGTGCAGGGGACAGCAGGGGGTGGGCAAGCCGGGTGTGGAGCATATGTTTTTTTTTTTTTTTTGAGATGTAGTCTCGCTCTGTCACCAGGCTGGCATGCAATGGTGCGTTCTCAGCTCACTGCAACCTCTGCCTCCTGGATTCAAGCGATTCTCCTGCCTCAGCCTCCTGAGTAGCTGGGACTACAGGAACCCACCACCACGCCTGGCTAATTTTTGTATTTTTAGTAGAGATGAGGTTTTACCATGTTGGCCAGACTGGTCTAGAACTCCTGACATTGTGATCCGCTGGCCTTCGCCTCCCAAAGTGCTGGGATTACAGGCGTGAGCCACCGCGCCCAAGCTTTTTTTTTTGAGACAGAGTTTTGCTCTTTGTCACCCAGACTGGAGTGCAATAGCGCGGTCTCAGTTCACTGCAACCTCTGCCTCCTAGGTTCAAGGGATCTCCTGCCTCAGCTTCCCAAGTAGTTGGGATTATAGGCCACCATGCCTGGCTAATTTTTGTAATTTTAGTAGAGATGGGGTTTTACCATGTTGGCCAGGCTGGTCTCGAACTCCTGACCTCAGGTGATAGGTTTACCTCGGCTTCCCAAAGTGCTGGGATTACAGGTGTGAGCCACCATGCCCGGGCTTTTTTTTTTTTTTTTTTTTGAGACAGAGTCTCTCTCTGTTGCCCAGGCTGGAGTGCAGTGGTGTGATCTCAGCTCACTGCAACCTCTATCTCCCGGGTTCAAGCGAATCTCCTGAGTGGGTGGGACTACAGGTGCACATCACTACACCCGGCTAATTTTTATATTTCTTTTAGAGATGGGGTTTCACTATGTTGGCCAGGCTGGTCTTGAACTCCTGACCTCAAGTGATCCGCCTGCCTCAGCCTCCCAAAGTGCTGAGATTAGAGACATGAGTCACGGCACCTGGCCTTCAGCTGGGCATATGGTTTTTAATGATTCCTCAGTCCGGGCTCCTGGCTTGATCCCTGCTCAGGGTTCTGAAGGGGACATTGTGAAAGAAAAATAAATCTTGGGACCCCAAATCACTAAGCCAAAGGGAAGTCAAGCTAGGAACTGCTTCAGGCAAACCTGCCTCCCATTTTATTCCTAAACAAGGTAGCTACTAAGAGAATAAAGCTGCATGGCTCCCTCACTATTTGCCTACAGGAAATTCCTTGTGGATAAAGGACAGACAAAACTCAAAGTCATCCTTCTGCTCACATGAGATAAATGCACATCTGATGGCTTCCTCTGCGCTATTGTTTCACTAAGCCAGACTAAGGCATAAGTGACCACTATTCTACCCAGCTCTCACATGTAAATTGTGTATTCAGTGAAAGGCTAATCAGAAACTTCAAAGCATGTCTCTTATCACCTATGATTTGGAAGCCCCCTCCCTGCCTTGAGTTGTCCTGCCTTTCCCAATGAACCAATGTACATCCTATACATGTTGATTGATGTCTCATATCTCCCTAAAATGTATAAAACCAAGCTGTGGGCTGGCGCGGTTGCTCACACCTGTAATCCCAGCATTTTGGGAGGCCGAGGTGGGTGGATCACCTGAGGTCGGGAGTTGGAGAACAAACAGCCTGACCCACATAGGGAAACCCACCTCTACTAAAAATACAAAATTAGGCCGGGTGCTGTGGCTCACGCCTGTAATCCCAGCACTTTGGGAGGCCAAGGTGGGTGGATCACAGAGTCAGGAGTTCAAGACCAGCCAGGCCAAAATGGTGAAACCCCGTCTCTACAAAAAATTAGCCAGATGCAGTGGCGGGCGCCTGTAATCCTAGCTAGCTGGGAAGCTGAGGCAGAGAATTGCTTGAACCCAGGAGGTGGAGGTTGCAGTGAGCCCAGATTACATCACTGCACTCCAATCTGGGCGAAGAAGTGAGACTTCCTCTCAAAATAACAAACAAAAAAAACAAAACAAAGCAAAAAATACAAAATTAGGCTGGCGTGGTGGCGCATGTCTGTAATCCCAGCTACTTGGGAGGCTGAGGCAGGAGAAACACTTGAAATGGGGAGGCGGAGGCTGTGGGGAGCCGAGATTGCACCATTGCAACAAGAGCGAAACTCTGTCTCAAAAAAAAAAAAAAAAAAAAGCAAAAAAGAACAAGCTGTGCCCTGACCACTTTGGGCACATGTCCTCAGAACCTCCTGAGGCTGTGCCATGGGTGTGTCCTTAACCTTAGTAAAATAAGCTTTCTAAATTGACTGAGACCTGTCTCAGATATTCTGGGTTCACAGTGTGGAGTGCATCTCCCATCTGGCTGTCATCCTTACCTCACCCTCCTTGATGCTTCTGGTCACAGCCAGCTGATCATCCTCCTTCAGCAACCTTGTCTTCCTTTCCATGGGGAGGATGAGGAACTAAGGGCCAGAGTATTAGGGGGATGATCAGGGATTCCTTGGGTCCCCCAGAAATCACCTGACCATTCTTCATTAATGAGAAAACTGAGGTTTAAAGATTTTGATTTGAAAAAACAGTAGCAGGGCCGGGGGTGGTGGCTCACACCTGTAATCTCAGCACTTTGGGAGGCCAAGGTGGGTGGATCACTTGAGATCAGAAGTTTGAGACCAGCCTGGCCAACATGGCAAAACCCCGTCTCTGTTAAAAATACAAAAATTGGCCAGGCACTGTGGCTCATGCCTGTAATCCCAGCACTTTGGGAGGCCAAGGTGGGTTGATCACAAGGGCAGGAGTTCGAGACCAGCCTGGCCATTATGGTGAAACCCCATCTCTACTAAAAATACAAAAATTAGCTGGGCATGGTGGCACCCGCCTGTAGTCCCAGCTACTCTGGAGGCTAAAGGAGAAGAATCGCTTGCACTTGGGAGGCGGAGGTTACAGTGACCGAGATCATCCCACCGCCCTCCAGCCTGGGCAACGGAGCGAGACTCTGTCTCAAAAAAAAAAATTTAGCCAGGTGTGGTGGTGCACATCTGTAATCCCAGCTATTTGGGAGGCTGAGGTAGGAGAATTGCTTGAACTCGGAAGGCAGAAGTTGCAGTGAGCCGAGATCGCACCACTGCACTCCAGCCTGGGAGACAAGAGCAAGACTTCATCTTAAAAAAAATAATAATAATAAATAAAAACCAGGAGCAACAACAAACCAAAAAGCCCCTTTCATACACAGTGCTGAAGAACAGCAGTCGTGTTATGACGTAGTGCAAAGCTCAAAAGCAATGTGCTTCAGAACACTGGTTTTAAAAGATGGGGGTGGGCTGGGTTGAGGGCCAGCAGGTTGCCTCTGAGAAGATCTCCTGATACCCAAACTCTGAACCCAGCCTATGCCAGCCCTCCTCCAGCCTGAAAGCCCAGTGCCTCCCTGGAGGCCTGGTGGGCTGGCCTTCCCCACAGCCTAGCCTTCCCTGGGGGCCTGGCCTCCAAGTCCCCCAGCTCTGTGCCCCTCACACCCAGCCCCAGCCATTTAATTAACTTGTGGAATGTGAACATGACCTGTTTACACACTGGAAACTACTCAAGTCTAAAAACCTTCGCACAAAAACCATCCCCAGATACGCAAAAACAAACAAAACAAAACAAAACAAAAAAAACCCATCCCCATCTTTTTTTTGGGGGGTAGATGGAATTTGCTCTTGTCACCCAGGCTGGAGTGCAATGGCACCATCTCGGCCCACTGTAACCCTCTGCCTCTGGGATTCAACAATTCTCCTGCCTCAGCCTCCTGAGTAGTTGGGATTACAGGCGCGCGCCACCATACCTGGCTAATTTTGTATTTTTAGTAGAGACGGGGTTTCTCCATGCCAGTCAGGCTGGCCTTGAACTCCCAACCTCAGGTGATCTGCCCACCTCGGCCTTCCAAAGTGCTGGGATTACAGGCGTGAGCCACTGCGCCCAGGCTCCATCTTTTTTTTTTTTTTTTTGAGATAGGGTCTCACTCTGTCACCCAGACTGGAGTGGAGTGCAACGGTACGCACACTGCTCACTGCAGCCTCCACCTCCTGGGCTCCACTGAACCTTCCACTTCAGCCTCCCAAGTAGCTGGGACTACAGGTACACAGCACTACACCCAGCTACTTTTTGTATTTTTTGTACAAAAATTGTAAAAATTTTTGGTGGGTTTCGCCACGTTGCCCAGGCTCAAATTCCTGAGATCAAGGGATCCTCCCATCTTGGCCTGGAAAAGTGCTGAGATTATAGGCTTGAGCCATTGTACCCAGCCCACCTCGTTGTTTTTTTTTTTTTTTTTTCTTGAGACAGAGTTTTGCTCTGTTGCCCAGGTGGGAGTGCAGTGGCACAATCTTACCTCCCAGAGGTAGCCATGAGCCAAGATTATGCCACTGCACTTCTGATCAATTCTCCTGCCTCAGCCTCCGGAGTAGCTGGAACTATAGGCACATGCCACCACTCCTGGCTAATTTTTATATTTTTGGTTGAGATGAGGTTTCTCTGTGTTGGTCAGGCTGGTCTTGAACTCCTGACCTAAGGGTGATCTGCCTGCCTCGGCCTCTCAAAGTGCTGGGATTACAGGTGTGAGCCACTGTGCCCAGCCCAGCACTTTTAAAACCAGTGTTCTGATGGCCGGGTGCAGTGGCTCATGCCTGTAATCCTAGACTTTGGGGGGCCCAGGATGGTGGATCACCTGAGGTAAGGAGTTCGAGACCAGCCTAGCCAACATGGTGAACTTCCCCTCCCACTACTAAAACGTAAAAATTAGATGGGCGTGGTTGTGGGCACCTGTAATCCCAGTTACTTGAGAGGCTGAGACAGGAAAATCTCTTGAACCCGGGAGGTGGAGGTTGCAGTGAGCCAAGATCTCGTCACTGCACTCCAGCTGGGCAACAAGAGCGAGATTCCGTCTCAAAAAAACACCAAAACAACAACAACCACAACAACAACAACAACAACAACAACAAATCAGCGTTGTGAAGTGCATTGCTTTTGAGTTTTATATTTCATAACATGACTGCTATTCTTTAGCTTCACTGTGTATGAAAGGGGGTTCTTGATTTGTTGTTGCTACTGTTTTTTAAGTCAAAATCTCTCTTTTCTTCCCTGGATTGGGTCAAGGCTGGGGCCCTGGGAAGTACCTTGATGAACTCGTGGCTGTGCTGTTCCATGAGCTCCAGCTTCTCTGAGAGATGGCCTGGGGTGCAGGGATACAGATACTGAAGTCACAGGAGATGTGGGTCAGAGGCGGAAGGAGGGGAAGGTGGCGGCCCAGGCTGGAGGACTAGGTGTAATAAGGTCTCAGAAAAACTACAGGATGGGTAAGAGGTGCGCTCATCCCGAGTCCATGGGTAACTTCCTGGCCCCTCCCCCACCCTGTGACTTGTCCTGGTCCAAGGCAAAGCCAAGGGGTTGATCCTGAAAAAAGATTCCAGGAATGGTGAAGGGGAGGCGGGGAGGAAGGAGAGGGTGAGGGGCGTGAGGCAGCAGGAATGCTACCCAGGAGGGAATTTCCACAGAGCATTTTGTCCAAGAAGCCTTGGGTAAAGGCGTGCACGAAGATGCAGGATGTCAGCAGACCAAGTTTTTCCTGGTACTTCCCCCTCTGCACCTCAATGGTCAGCTCTCCCTGAGGCTCCCCGGTGTCCGAGACCATGGCCAGCGTCTCGGAGAAGAACAGCAACTGTAGCTCCTCGTACTCTGGGGTGAGGGGCCCATAGGAACAGATATAGTCCCTGCTCCTGGGCCCCAATCCTCTGACCGCACGACCACCAGGGTCCCCACCGTCCCCACCTGCCTGCTCATCCCACAGCCTTCCTCACTGGTGTGGACAGAGGAAGACTCCTCCCCCATGTCCCCTGTCCCTGGGGCCTTCCCTTGAAGAATGTCAATAAATAGGCCTCAGGTATTTTCTGAGTCCCAGGAGAATCAAGGAAGAGGGAGAGAGACAGACTGAAGAGACTGGACCTTCTCTCTTCCCTCCACCCCAGACTTGCACCCCTCCCCGCACCCCTATCGGCGACACAGTCTGAGCTCACCAAGGGAGCTGAGGAAATTGATGGCTTCGGCATTGGCCTCTGGGAATGGCAGACCCTCCACGCCCGAGGGTTGGTGGTCCTTGGTTCTGGAGCCTACAGAAAGAGGAGAGGCTAAGATGGCAGACCCTGGGGAGAAGGCCTGGGGTCAGGGAGGCAAGGCGGGGCTCCTCAGTTCTGGCCCCAGCACCCCAGAACAGAATCCTCCAAGACTACCCCAGGTGGATTGGAAGGGAGAAGCGGGTCCTGCCTCCAGCACCAGCAGTCCTCTTCCCACCTGTGGAGTGAACTTTGGAGGACATACTGTGGGCCTCTCCCCGGTCTGTGTGCAGCTGTCTCCATGGCAACCAGAGCTGGCTAGTGCCTCTTAAAGGGCCATCGACCCACTTCGCTACACTCAGACCTTGGAGGAAACTGACACTGCAGGTTTGGGGCTCAGCACAAGCCTGAGGTGTTGTCCAGCAGAGGGAGCATTTGATATTCTTTTTTTTCTCTTTTGAGACGGAATCTCGCTCTGTCACACAAGCTGAAGTGCAGTGGCACCATCTCAGCTCACTGCAAAACCTCTGCCTCCCGAGTTCAAATGATTCTTCTGCCTCAGTAGCTGGGACTACGGGCCTCCACCATACCCAGCTAATTTTTGTATTTTTAGCAGAGATGGGGTTTTACCATATTGGCCAGGCTGGTCTTGAACTCATGACCTGGCTCACACCTGTAATCCAGAACTTTGGGAGTCCCAGGCTGGTAGATCACTTGAGGCCAGGAGTTTGGGACCAGCCTGGTCAACATGGCGAAACTCTTCTCTACTAAAAATACGAAAATTACCAGGGAGTAGTGGCACATGCCTATAATCTGTCTCAAAAAAAAAAAAGACCTTAGAAGATATGACCCAAAGTCAGACAGAGCCTCACATCCACACAATCTAATTAGATGCTACGTGAACACCTCTGCAAGTTGCAGTCCTAATACATGTGACAATAATGATAACAGTGAAATCATAGCAAACCCTTCGACCGAACTTACTCCTGGTGAGGCGATCTTTTTTTTTCTTTTTTTTTTTTTTGAGACAGAGTCTTTCTCTGTCACCCAGCCTGGAGTGCAGTGGCGGTGCGATCTTTGCTCACTGCAACCTCTGCCTCCTGGGTTCAAGTGATTCTTCTGCCTCAGCCTTCTGAGTAGCTGGAACTATAGGAGCGTGCAACCAAGCCAAGCTAATTTTATTATTATTATTTTGGTGGTTTTTTTTTTTTTTTTTTGAGATGGAGTTTCGCTTTTGTTGCCCAGGCTGGAATGCAGTGGCCGGATCTCGGCTCACTGCAACCCCCGCCTCCCAGGTTCAAGTGATTCTCCTGCCTCAGCCTCCCGAGTAGCTGAGATTACAGGCATATGCCACCATGCCCAGCTATTTTTTTTTTTTTTTAGTAGACACAGGGTTTCTTTTTTTCTTTTCTATTTTTTTTTGGGGGGGATGGAGTCTTGCTCTGTCACCAGCTGGAGTATAGTAGCGTAATCTCAGCTCACTGCAACCTCTGCCTCCTCGGTTCAAGTGATTCTCCAGCCTCAGCCTCCCAAATAGCTAGGACTACAGGCATGCACCACCATGCCCAGCTAATTTTTGTATTTTTTAGTAGAGACAGGGTTTCACCATGTTGGCCAGGATGGTTTTGATCTCTTGACCTCGTGACCTGCCCACCTCAGCCTCCCAAAGTGCTGGGATTCAGGCATGAGCCACAGCTCCTGGCAAGAGACAGGGTTTCTTTATGTTGGTCTGTTGGTCATGTTGGTCTCAAACTCCTGACCTCAGGTGATCCGTCCTCCTCAGCCTCCCAAAGTGCTGGGATTACAGGCGTGAGCTACCTTGCCTGGCTTATTATTATTTATTATTATTTGAAATGAAGACTCACTCTGTCATCAGGCTGGTGTGCAGTGGCGTGATCTCGGCTCACTGCAACCTCCACTTCCCGGGTTCAAGGGATCCTCCTGACTTAGCCTCCCGAGTAGCTGGGATTACAGGCATACAACACCACATCCAGCTAATTTTTGTATTTCTTTTTCTTTTTTTTAAATTTTAAATTATATTTTGCTTAAGTTCTCTCTTTATTTCTTGTGCTAACTGCCAGTAATAATTTTTGTTTTTTAGTAGAGATGGGGTTTCACCATATTGGCCAGGATGGTCTCAATCTCTTGACCTTGAGATCTGCCTGCCTCGGCCTCCCAAAGTTCTGGGATTACAGGAGTGAGCCATGGCGCCCAGACCTATTTTATTTATTTATTTATTATTTATTTTAAGATGAAGTCTTGCTCTGTCGCCCAGGCTAGAATGCAGTGGCACAATCTCAGTTGCAACCTCTGCCTGCCAGGTACAGGTGATTCTCCTGCCTCAGTCTCCCAAGTAGCTGGGACTACAGGTACCCGCCAACACACCTGGCTGATTTCTGTATTTTTAGTAGAGACAGGGTTTTACCATGTTGGCCAGGCTGGTCTCCAACTCCTTACCTCAAATGATCTGCCCACCTTGGCCTCCTAAAGTGCTGGGGTTACAGGCGTGAGCCCCTACGTCCTGTTGAGGCACTGTTCTACAGGGCTTTACATGTGTTACCGTGTTATCTCTTTTAACTTTTAGACCAATCCTGACAATAGGTACTTTTATTCCCTTCATTTTGTGGATGACAAAACAGAGGTATGGAAAGGTTAAATGTTTTCCCAAGGTCACATATACGAATGATTGGCAGACCAGAATGCAACCCAAGGCAGTCTAGCTCCAGAATCAGAGAATTCAGAGAAAAAAGAAGCAGTACATACACGACACATTGAATCCTCACAAGTGGCCCGACAGTGGGGAGTGACTGGAGACACGGACTTGAAAGCTGAATGATGAGCCAGGTGTGGGGGCTCACGCCTGTAATCCCAGCACTTTGGGAGGCCGAGGCAGGTGGATCACTTGAGGTTAAGAGTTCGAGACTAGCCTGGCCAACATGGTGAAACCCTACCTCTACTAAAAATACAAAAATTAGCTGGATATGCTGGCACACGCCTGTAATCCCAGCTACTTGGGAGGCTGTGGCATGAGAATTGCTTGAACCCGTGAGGTGGAGGTTGAAGTACTGAGGCTAGATCGTGCCATTTCACTCCAGCTAGGTGACAAAGCAAGACTCTGTCTGGAAAAAAAAAAAAATTGAGTGGTGATATGACTCAAGCCCCAAGCTTGATCCCCAAGCTTGGGCCATTTGATCCTCAACCTCATCCTCATCTTGTTTGTGTTGGAGTCCACGCCATAGCAGCTGCAAAAAAAAAAAGAGCTTGGCCTGATAATTGGGGTCATAAGAATAATCTTTGCAACCGCCTGGTGCAGTGGCTCATGCTTGTAATCCAGCACTTTGGGAGGCCGAGGCAGTTGGATCATGAGTTCAGGAGTTTGAGACCAGCCTGACCAATGTAGCGAAACCCTGTTTCTACTAAAAATGCAAAAACTAGCTGAGCGGCTCGCACCTGTAATCCCAGCTACTCACGAGGCTGAGGCAGGAGAGTTGCTTGAACCTGGGAGGCAGAGGTTGCAGTGAACTGAGATTGTGCCACTGCACTCCAGCCTGGGCGACAGAGCAAGACACCATCTCAAAAAAAAAAAAAAAAAAAAAAAAAAAGAAAAGAAAAATCTTTGTGGAAAAACCCTTGGCCTCCTGAGGAGTTGCCTCCCCCTTCCCACCCTTAGGACTCGGGAAGGTAATCTTCAAATGGCTACTCATTGGTTAATCACCTTTCCACCTCAGAAAGATGTAGAATTTCATGGGGAAATGCTTATGAGAATCAAACTAACAGTATTCTCTGTGTGTTGTATCATGCATATTTGGCATTTCTAGTTCTTAAAATGTTTTAAAAAGTGGCATATTAGAGTGCTTAAAAGATATATATGCAGATTTAAGTTTAAATTGGATTGTTGAGTAATTGATTTAGAATTTTAAAGTTTCTTATTGACATTGCAAATAGAATACAAACAAAAAAATTAAGTTTTACTGTATTTGTATGTTTACTTTCATTGGGTTGCAATAAAGGTATTTGGGAGGCTGGTTTATCAACCAATCGCTTTGCAAAAGGAAATAAAATATATAGGATGAACAATTGCAGTATAAGCTGCCTAAAGTAGTTTTAATTTGGAAAAGAAGACCAAACAATAATTTTATGTATTTATTTATTTATTTTGAGATGGAGTCTCACTCTGTTGCCCAGGTTGGAGTGCAGTGGTGCGATCTCGCTTCTCTGCAACCTGTACCTCCCGGGTTCAAGTGATTCTCCTGCCTGAGCCTTCCGAGTAGCTGGGACTACAGGTGCCCACCACTACGCCCAGCTAATTTTTTGTATTTTTAGTAGAGATGCGATTTTGTCATGTTGGCCAGGCTGGTCGGGAATACCTAACCTCATGATTCGCCCGCCTTGGCCTCCCAAAGTGCTGAGATTACAGGAGTGAGCCACTGTGCCCGGCCAAAGACCAACCAGTTATTAATAAAACCCCCTTGGCTGGATGCAGGCGCTTACACCTGTAATCCCAGCACTTTGGAAGGCTGAGATGGATCATTTGAAGTCAGGAGTTGAAGACCAGCTTGGGCAACATAGTGAGACCCTGTTTCTAAAAAATGTTAACATTCACTAGATTTATGATGAGAATTATATGACTGGTAAGTTGAACTTAAAAGTTTTAAAAATACTTATATTTTAAAACTTATATTTTCCTATTCAACATAGTATTGGAAGTTTTGCCCAGAGCAATCAGGCAAGAGAAAGAGATAAAGGGTATTCAAATAAGAAGAGAGGAAGTCAAACTATCCCTGTTTGAAGATGACATGATCCTCTATCTAGAAAACCCCATGGTCTCAGCCCAAAAGCTTCTTAAGCTGATTAGCAACTTTTAGCAAAGTCTCAGGATACAAAATCTATGTGCAAAAATCGCTAGCATTCCTACATGCCAAGAACAGGCAAGCAGAGAGCCAAATCATGAACGAACTCCCATTCACTATTGCCACAGAAAGAATAATTACCTAGGAATAAAGTTAACACAGAAAGTGAAAGATCTGTGAGAACTACAAACCACTGCTCAGAGAACTCAGAGAGGGCACAAACAAATGGAAAAGCATTCCATGCTCATGGATAGGAAGAATCAATATCATAAAATGGCCATACTCATCAAAGCAATTTATAGATTCAGTGCTACCCTCATTAAACTACAATTGTCATTCTTCACAGAACTAGAAAAAACTATTAAAAAATTCATATGGAGTGAAAAAAAGAGCCCAAAGAGCCAAGGCAATCTTAAGCCAAAAGAATAAACCTGAAAGCATCACACTACCTGACTTCAAACTACACTACAGAGCCACAGTAACCAAACAGCATGGTACTGGTAAACAAACAGACACATAACTCTTTTTTTTTGAGATGAAGTCTTGCTCTTGTCTCCCAGGTTGGAGTGCAATGGTGCAATCTCGGCTCACTGCAACCTCCACCTCCCAGGTTCAAGTGATTCTCCTGCCTCAGCCTTCCGAGTAGCTGGGATTGCAGGTGCGTGTCACCATGCCCACCTAATTTTTGCATTTTTCGTAGAGACAGGGTTTCACCATGTTGGTCAGGCTGGTCTCAAACTCCTGACCTTGTGATCTGCTCGCCTCAGCCTCCCAAATTCTGGGATTACAAGTGTGAGCAACCGTGGCCGGATGACACATAACTTTCTAACAGGTCTGGAAGCTCTGAGTTCATCTTGGGCTCTCAAGAGGAGAGGATCACTCAACTCACAGGTATTAGAGGATACCGGCTTTACAAATCTGAAATTCCTTGTGACATAGAGTTTCATCAAAGCCAATCCGAAAGGCCTATGTAAAAATAACCATTCTTGTTGCACTTTATGCAAATAATCAGATCAAGTATAAGACTAAAGTTTATTCATAATTAATTTTTACCAAAAATGAGACCTGAAGTGAAGAATTTTGCTCCAAAGCTTATCATACATTTGTCATTAAGTCCTAGTCTCATTAATTGTTTTTAAGCTTTTTGCCCTGCTTATTCCTGTGAATCAAGTGGTGATCTTCTGCAACTTAAGAAAAAAGGAAAAAAGGGATAGGTAATGCAAAAATGTGAATCGATATGCTAGTTCTGGACAATTATCTTGCAAATTCTGCCAGGTAATGAAAGTGAGAAACCTGGAGATTTCTTCATTTGGAAAAATAAAACCAGCTTTGCTCAGAGGCAGTATTGTAGCCAATGAGGTTTATCTGAGGCGTGATTATTGCTAATTGAAAACTTTTCCCAATACCCAGCCATGACGACTTGAAATATAGTTGGCATTGGCAATTTTTGACAGTCTCTATGGAGACTGAATTAAAAAATAAAAAAGAAAAAGAAAATAAAACCAAGCAACTTCATAGACCCCCAAAGGGGAATTCTATATGTTGGCAAGTAAAATTTTTTTTTCTTTTTTTTTTTTTTATTGCATTTTAGGTTTGGGGGTACATGTGAAGAACATACAATATTGTTGCATAGGTACACACGTGGCAGGCAAGTAAAATTTTAGGTGGAAATTATCTACAACACCACACTTGTGGAAATTGCCATCCTCACTCCAGTATTTGCAACAGGGTTATACATGGTAGCACTTTCTAACTAAAACACTGGACAGAGTACTGCTGTCGCATTATGCTTAGTTATTATCCTTATAACTGGGATAATAATTACTGACAAAAAGGAAGCCTAAAAGTTTTACTATCACTAAGTCTGCGAGGACTTTTTATTGGGTGCACTTTTAAATGAAATGCACTTTAAAATGAAACATGCTGCCTTTGGATTAACAGCTAGTAAAGTAAAAGGAAATCTACAGGTACTTAAAAAACAAATCAGGCTGGGCGCAGTAGCTCACGCCTGTAAATCCCAGCACTTTGGGAGGCTGAGGCAGGCAGATCACGAGGTCAGGAGATCAAGACCATCCCAGCTACTCGGGAGGTTGAGGCAGGAGAATCACTTGAACCCGGGAGGTGGAGGTTGCAGTGAGCCTACACTGTACCATTGCACTCTAGCTTGATGACAGAGCAAGACTCTGTCTCAAAAAAAAAAAAGAAAGAAAGAAAGAAAGAAAACTTATATGGCCAGGTACAGTGGCTCACACCTATAATCCTAACACTTTAGGAGGCTGAGGCAGGAAGATTGCTTGAGCCCACGAGTTCAAGACCAGCCTGAGATATAATGTAAGACTCCATCTGTACAAAAAAATTAAATAATTAGCTGGGCATGGTGGTGTGTGCCTGTAGTCTCATTTACACGGGTGGCTGAGGTGGGAGAATTGCTTGAGCCTGGGAGGTTGAGGCTGCAGTGAGCGATAATCAAGCCACTGCACTGCAGCCTGGGTGACAGAGTGAGACTCTGTCTCAAAAAACAGAAAACAAGAAAACTCATAGCTGCTTTGGAAAGCAGTTTGGAAGTTCCCCAAAAAGCTAAATATAGTGTTACAGCTCTTTTAGAATTTGTCTAGCAGGCTTTTTGGTTTTTGCTGGAAAGCCCCCAAGTAAAAAAACAAAACAAAACAAAACATCAAAAGCTAAATGTGGAGTTACTATGTCTTAGCAACTCCACTCATAGGGGTATACCCAGAAGAATTGAAAACAGGGGCTAGGGGAGGGGTAGCATTAGGAAAAATACCTAATGTAGATGACAGGTTGATGGGTACAGCAAACCACCATGCCACGTGTATACCTATGTAACAAACCTGCACGTTCTGCACACGTATCCCAGAACTTATTCAAAAAAATCCCCTCCCCCAAAAAGGAATTGAAAACATATGTCTACACAAAAGTTTGTATAGGAATGTTCACAGCATTGTTCATAACAGACAAAAAATGGAAAAAATCCAACTGTCTAACAATTGTCAAATAGATAAACAAAATATGGAATATTCATATATGGAATATTTTTGTGCCCAGATGCAGTGGCTCATGCCTGTAATCCCAGCATTTGGGAGGCTGAGGCAAGCAAATCGCTTGAGGCCAGGAGTTCGAGAAAAGCCTGGGCAACATGATAAAACCACATCTCTACAAAAAATACAAAAATTAGCTAGGTATGGTGTCATGTACCTATAATGCCAGCTACTTGGGAGGCAGAGGTGGGAGGTTTGTTTCAGCCTGAAGGTGGAGGTTGCAGTGAGCCAAGACACTGCACTCCAGCCTGGGTGACAGAGTGAGAACCTGTCTCAAACAAAAAAAAGGAGAATATTATCCAGCTATACAGTGAAGTACTGACACATATCCAACGTGGATGAACCTTGAAAACATGTTAAGCAAAAGAAGCCAGTCACAGAAGGCCACATAATGTATGATTTCATTTATATGAAATGTCCTAAATATGCTAATCTATAGAGACAGAAAGTAGATTGGTGGATGCACAGCATTGGGAGAGGGTGGGGCTGTGAAGGCAGGGAGTGATATTAAACGGGCATGTGGTTTCTTTTTGGGATGATGACATGTTCTAAAATTATATTGTGGTGATGGTCACAAAACTGTATATACTGAAAACCACTGAATTGTACTTTTTTGAGAATGAGTCTTGCTCTGTTGCCCAGCTGGAGTGCAGTGGCACAATCTCAGGTCACTGCAACCTCTGCCTCCCAGGTTCAAGTGATTCTCCTGCCTCAGCCTCCTGAGTAGTTGGGATCACAGGCACGTGCCACCACACTTAGCTAATTTTGTATTTTTAGTAGAAATGAGGTTTCACCATGTTGGCCAGGCTGGTCTCGAAATCTTGACCTCAAGTGATCTGCCCACCTCGGCCTCCCAAAGTGCTGGGATTACAGGCGTGAGCCACTACGTGCCCGGCCTGAATTGTACATTTTAATGGGTGAATTTTGTGTTATGTGAATTTTTTTTTTTTTTTGAGACTCTGTTGCCAGGCTGGAATGCAGTGGCGGGATCCCAGCTCACTGCAACTTCCATCTTCCAGTTTCAAGCAATTCTCCTGCCTCAGCCTCCCAAGTAGCTGGGACTACAGGCACGCACCACCATACCCGGCTAATTTTTTTTGATTGTGTATTTTTAGTAGAGACGGGGTTTCATCATGTTGGCCAAGATGGTCTTGATCTCTTGACCTCGTGATCTGCCCGCCTCAGCCTCCCAGTGCTGGAATTACAGGAGTGAGCCACTGCGCCTGGCCTGTTGTGTGAATTTTATCTCAATAAAGCTGTCTACAAAACATACAGAGACACGATCAGAGCTCACTGTAGCCTCGACCTCCCGGGCTGAAGCAATCCTCCCGCCTCTCTCCCAAGTATCTGGGAATACAGGCTTGCACCACCATGCCAGGCCCTCACTGCTCCTTGGTCAGGCCCACCCAGCTGCATAAGGCAACTGCCTGCCTGTCCTCACAGCCTCCCTACCTCCTAGGAGCTCATGTTTTCAACTCTCTTTGCACACCCCCCTGCCACCAATTCCCTCCTCTTGGTGCTGGCTATCTTCTGCCAGTGGCTAGGGGTGAAACAGTTTGGCAAAGTAGATTACGGAAGGACTAACGTTCAGTTTGTGGTCTATTTTTTTGTTGTTGTTTTGTTTTAAATAAATAGTTAAACACGACTTGGGTCCTACAAGCATCTGGACTGCAGGTCTGAGCACTAGAGTGTCTCACCCGGGGCCCGAGAGGACGCCGTGGTTCCCTCCCCGCCCCCCGTGATCAAGACATGGAATCGGGTGCCGATGGCGGGATCGCAGTGCGCCCCTTTTCTAGAACCTTCCCTGGCTGTCTACAGGCAGGATCCGGCTGGGAAAAAGACTGGGGAAGGTCGGTGGTCCGCTCGGTTGAGGATTCTACATGGTTGTGTCGGTGCGTGTGTGTGTGTGTGCGTGCGTGTGACGGCCGCGCCCTTAGATGACCTTCTTCAGCTCGTCGTACAGGACCAGCACGAAGGCGCCCCCCGTGCCGCGGAGGACGTTGGACCACGCACCCGTGAAGAAGGCCTTGCCCCCCTCGTCTCTGAAGATCTTCCGCCCACAGTGGACGGTGCCCGTGTACATGATGGCAGCTCTTTGCGCCCCGACTGCATCATCATGCGCCGGCGCACCGTGTCGAAGGGGTAGGAGCCCACGCCAGCCACAGCCGTCACCGTCTGCGCGATCATCCAGCTCACCACGATGTGCGTGTTCTTGGGGTCGGGCAGCATGCCCTTGGCCGTGTCGTAGACGCCGAAGTAGGTGGCGAGGTAGATGATGATGCCCTGCACGGAGACGCTGAAGCCCTGGTACAGGCCGCAGACGCCGTCGGACTTGGTGATCTTGACCAGGCAGTCTCCCAGGCCGCGGAACTCGCGCTCCGTGCCCGACTTGCCCACGTCGGCGGCCAGGAGAGTTCTGGCGAAATCCAGGGGGTACACGAAGCAGAGGGAGGTGGCGCCGGCCGCCCCGCCGGAGGCCAGGTTGCCCGCAAAGTACCTCCAGAACTGCGTGTGCTTGTCCACGCCCCCCAGGAAGATCTGCTTGTACTTATCCTTGAAGGCGAAGTTGAGGGCTTGCGCGGGGAAGTAGCGGATGACGTTGGCCAGGTTGCCCCTCCAGAAGGACAGCACGCCCTGCTCCTTCGGGATGCGGACGATGCAGTCCACGATGCCCTTGTACTGCTTGTCGGCGGCGATCTGCTTGCTGGCGTGCTGGACCTGCAGCAGCAGCTTGACCCGCTCGGTCGGGGCCACGGCCGTCTTGGAGATGGCGGCGGCGATGCCTCCGGCCAGGAAGTCCTTGGCGAAGGAGATGGCCTGTTCCGTCATGGTGGCGGGGCGGGCAGCGGAGCGGGCGCCGAGAGTGAAGGGAGGGTGTCGCTGGATCAGCCCTGCCGCCGCCGGCACCGAAAAGGCTGGTCTATTTTTTAACTCTTGGGAAGAAATCTATTTAGAAGTGGTGTTGGCCTGGCATAGTGGCTCATACCTATAATCACAACACTTTGGGAGGCTGAGGCGGGAGGATCACTTGAGCCCAGGAGTTGGAGACCAGCCTGGGCACATAGTCAGACCCTGTCTCTACAGAAAATTTTAAAAAATTATCTGGGTCGGGCATGGTGGCTCATACCTGTAATCCCAGCACTTTCGGAGGCCAAGGCGGGTGGATCACTTGAGGTCAGGAGTTTGAGACCAGCCTGGCCAATATGGCAAAACGCTGACTCTACTAAAAATACAAAAATTAGCCAGGCGTGGCGGTGGGTGCCTGTAATCCCAGGTACTCTGGAGGCTAAGGCACGAGAATCACTTGAACCCAGGAGGTGGAGGTTGCAGTGAACTGAGATCACACCACTGCACTCCAGCCTGGGTGACAGAGTGAGACTCAGTCTCGAAAAACAAATAAATACATACATAAATAAAATTTAAAAAATTATCTAGGCATGGTGGCATGTGCCTATATAGTCCCAGCTACTCAGTGGCTAAAGTGGAAGGATCTCTTGAGCCCAGAAGTTCAAGGCTACAGTGAGCAGTGATGGCGCTGCTGCACTCCAGCCTGGACGACAGAGGGAAACTGTCTCTAAAAGTCAAAAAGCATTGCTATGCACCTTAGGCCAGTGTAGGAACACTCTGGAGCAGGATGATATACCTGCTGTGTAGCGCGGGGTAGGTTGGCCTGTCTGAGCCTGTGAGGTAGACAGTTGCCTAGCTGCTTGGGTCAGTTTCTGCTGATCAACCCCTAACCTGGAAGGGGGCTGGCTCTGTGCCAAGTTCTGTGGGTATTAACTCATCAATCCTCACAACAAACTTCAAAGGTCAGTAGTATTATCACCCCACTTGACAGATGAGAAATCGAGGCACAGAAAGGTTAAGTAACTTGTTCAAGGTCACCGATGCCAAGTGTGGACTTCAAACTGGTTGGGCTGAATCCAGAGTCCATGTTCTTTATCTGTTTGTTCTCCTGCTCCTGGCAGACTAACTTGTTTATCAGTAACACTAACAGGAAGGAGAGGCTGCTGTTAACACCTCTGTACAAAAGAACAAGATCATGTTTTCTGCAGGGACATGGATGGAGCCGGAGGCTCATTATCCTCAGCAAACTAACGCAGGAACAGAAAACCAAATACTGCATGTTCTTACTTATAGACGGGAGCTAAATGATGAAAACACATGGATACATAGAGGGGAACACACACTGGGGACTATTGGAGGCGGAAAACCTCTCTACAAGGAGGCTCAGTGATCCTGAGTCACCATCCAGTGTTACACACAGCCAATTAGAGCAGAGCTTGCGTTTGTATCCTGATCAGTTCAGTTTCAAGTGCCCTGTTTCTACCACCAGCATTTGCCCTGAGCCTAATGTTTATGGACCACTGGTGTTAGTTCCCACCTCTTTCAAAGGCTCCACCTGTGGGCAGGGCTTTGGAGGAGTAAGACCACCCCCGCCATGCACATACTCACACACAGGGTTTTCACATTTGTTTCTTCAGTTTCTTCCCTGGACCACCAAAGGCTGCCCAGTTATCCCCACTCTCTTTCTCCTCTTCTACCCGCAAAGAGAGCTAGTCTGGGATCCAGGAAAAAACAGATTTACAAATGAACTGCTTGCTGGTTATTTTTAAAACTACATGTTATTCAAACACCTTTGAGGCCGGGTGTCCACCTCCATTTCCTCTCTGTAATTAATCATAGCGCCAGAAACTTGATACAGCACTTTTTTTTCTTTCTTTTCTTTTCTTTTCTTTTTTTTTTTGAGACAGAGTCTTGCTCTGTCTCCCATGCTGGAGTGCAGTGGTGCGATCTCGGCTCACTGCAACCACCGACTCCCCGGTTCAAGCAATTCTCCTGCCTCAGCCTCTCAAGTAGCTGGGATTACAGGCACGTACCACCACACCCGGCTAATTTTTGTATTTTTAGTAGAGACATAGTTTCACCTTGTTGGCCAGGATGGTCTTGATCTCTTGACCTCGTGATCTACCCGCCTCGGCCTCCCAAAGTGCTGGCTGGGATTACAGGCGTGAGCTACCATGCCTGGCCTCCCCTCCCCACTTTCAGTTCACCATAGTTCAGTTGGATCTGACACTGGCCTTCTGAGTGTGGTCAAATGAGACCTGGCCTGGCCAGTCCGAGAAGCCCATTCCCCTAACTTCTAGGATTGGTTCAGGGTTGGGCACATGACCCCAGCTGAATCAATGAAACTCAAGCCTTAGAACTATTGGAGGCCCCACTAGGTTTGATGAACTTGTAGCCTAGAAAGCTGGAGCTTCTAGAGACCATCTTTCTACTCCAGGGAGAAGCCTGACAGAGATTGATACTGATGCAGAAGAAAGCAGAGCCAAATGGATACTCCCATTGAGTTCCTGGATTCAGCCATGCCTGATGCCACCATGACGTCATCCCACACTTCTCAATTTTGTCAGCTGATAAATTCTCCTTTTGTTTTGAGTATTTGTCTCTTGCACCTAAAAGGTTCTGACTCATTCAGGGTTGTCCTCTCCATTGGAAGGTGAAGAAACTGAGGTCAGGGAAATGACTTTCTCAAGGTCACTTGTATATTGAATGACAGAGCTGGGACTGGAATCCAGGACTGTAAGGCCAGTGATACCTGCTGTTCTGCAAGCAAGGAGCACGTGGTCTGGTTGTTACTGCTCGGTGCCAACTCCAGGAGAGGCATGTGCCCATCATCCAGTACAGATGGCCCAGCCGGAGGATGGCCCTAACCCCAGAGAACCATCACCAGGTGCCCCTCAAAGCAGGGCATACCCAGAGTGACCTGCATACGCCAGGGCCTGGCCCTGTGGTTTGTCTGCCCAAGATAGCAGTGACTCAAACATATCAGAGCACACAGAACCACTTTCTTCAGGAAGGTGAAGACACAGTCCATCGCTCCAGCCCAGGTGCAGCTGTGATCCAAGACAGCTGGGGCCAGTGCCAAGGTCCTTGGCCCGGGGTGAAGGGCATCTAAGAGGGGAGGATGAACTGTGGCCAGGGGTGGGAACGCTGTGTGTTGGGCTGGCCCCAAGGAAGTCTGGAGCTGAGCCAGGGCTTTCTGGTCCTCAGTCATATCAAGGCTACTTCAAGAGCTTTGCTATAGCCAAGTGAAATGGAGAATAGTATTTTTCTAGTTCAATAAATATCTTTAATCATTTTTATGAACTGAAAACCAGTGTTACTTGTCAAAAATAAATAATTGGCTGGCTGTGGTGGCTCACCCCTGTGATCCCAGCACTTTGGAGGCTGAGGCGGGCAGATCACGAAGTCAGGAGTTCGAGACCAGCCTGGCCAATATGTTGAAACTCCGTCACTAGTAAAAATACAAAAATTAGCCGGTCATAGTGGTGTGCGCCTGTAGTTCCAGCTACTCGGGAAGCTGAGGCAGAAGAATTGCTTGAACCTGGGAAGCGGAAGTTGCAGTGAGCTGAGATCGCACCTCTGCACTCCAGCCTGGGCGACAGAGTGAGACTCTGTCTCAAAAAAAAAAAAAAAAAAAAAAAATTGACCCCAAAGATAAATACAATGAAAACAAAATGATGTTAAAGTTTAACTAGAGACACTTGCCCTAAGTAAAGTATGAACCTGGATCCCAGGTTTTTCTTCCCAAAGGCATTGAAGACACACTAATGCCAAGTCCGTGCCCTGGAAGCAGGATCGATTTCTGTGCTGTGACCGTGGACAGACACCCTACTTTGGCCAGTGGTATGCTCGTGCATCCCAAGCTTTGGGAAACACTGAGATATGCAAATTGTAAACCCTGAACCAATGCCCCTGGCTGTGGAAGGAATATATTTAGGGCATCTTTTCTGATTAAGGCTCTTGAAGTGCCTAACACCAACTTAGCAGCTCTAGAACTGAGCTGGGAAAACTGCGAGAACATTCTCTGCTGTGTTCGCTCATGTAGCAACAAAGACAAGCTGTTAAATGATCAAGGCTTGATTAAATCATTCATTCATTCAACATTTATTGAGCGCCTACTGTGTGCTAGGCACCGTGCTAGGCGCAGAAATACAGAGATGCATAAGATACAGTCCATGCCCTTAAGGATTCACAGTCTAGAAGGGGAGACAAACATGTAAACAAGTAAATTACAGTGTGATAAGTGTCACAAGAGAAGCATTGACAAAGTGCAGAGGTAGCCTGGAGGGGAGGGGGACAGGGGTTGCCTTCATGGAGGAGAGGGCCTTTGAGGGGATCGTGAGAGATGAGCAGGTGCTTGCCAGGCAGACAAGGCAGGAGGGGCAGGGGAGGGCATTCCAGTCAGAAGAAACAGCATGAGCGAAGGCACAGAGGCATGAAACTGCATGTCTTGCTTGGTGAGTGAGGAATTCTAACTAGTCTAGTGGTATTGCTAAAGTGTACTAGAGGCTGTGGCTGGAGAGGGACACAGAGGCCAGATGATGAGGGGAAACTGAGGGCAGGGGCATCTCGCAGGGTCACCACCAGTGAGCAGAGCCCGAGGGCAGACTTTGACACAGGAAGACAGGGCTCCTGGCTGACCCAAGGTACGCCTGCCTGAGGACCGCAGGGTTCCTCGCTGTGGCCCCAAAGGGATCTGGACCCAAGACTAGAGGAGCAGCAGAGCTGGAGGTGGAGTTAGCAGAGGGGCCGGGCCAGGCCTGAGGCCCAGAGCTGCCGTGCGCTCCCACGCTCTGCTCACAGACTTCTGATTTCCATCCTGCACACGAGCCTCCTCCCCTCAGCGGGGAGAGGGCCTGGATCCAGTGGGAAATCACAGGGGAATGTGGCTGGCAAACCGCAAAGGGCCAGATGAGTGTCAGGTTACAGAATAAATCTTTACTAACTAAAAGAAGAAAGGAGATGCAGACAAAACAGGAGAGACTAGTTAGATGGAGGAAGGCAGGCAGATGGGCCTAAGAACAAGGGTCAAAATGAGAAAACTGCACTGGCCATAGAGGACCATGGCTCTCTCTCCCCTGGCAAGGAGGGGCCCCTGTGGCCCAGGGCAGGGGCAGAGGCCAGCGGGCATGACTATGCCAGATGTGCAAGGAGAGCGTGTGACCTGCAGGACTGTGGGGCTCCACATCTGAGCCTCCAGTGTCTCCTTAGCCCAAGGAAGAGGTTTCCATGGCAACTGGGACCCTCCTTCTTCCAGGCTGTAGGGAGGCCACTAAGGCAGAGTGGCCAGCCAGCCTTCCAGCCCTTCAGTGCTCTTAGAAATGGCTCTGTCTGAAAAATGCTTTTGCAGGGGTGGGTGGGGCAGGGAGGCTGTGGGAGGAGGGCAGAGTCTCAGGACACCAGAGTCCCGCTGTCCCTCTGAGTGCTGATTTTGCAAGACATCACTCCTGAGGCCATTGTGAGGGGCTGAGCTTCTTCCCCAACCCTGGATGGGGGATGGGCAAGATGCCCCGTCACCCTGGGTTCCAGGGCTACAGTGAGATGCGACTTCCTGAGGGAGGAGCTAACAGCAGCCCCTGTGTCCTTGCTGCCATCCCAGGAGTAGGGAAGGAGGAGGAGACCCTCCTAGTCGGTAGGGTCTGGAGATGTCCCGAGACCCCTTCTTTCCTCTCTCCACTGAGGAGGCAGCCTCCCACTGCAGGGTTCACAGTCTCCGGCCGGCCCCCTTCCTTGGGCTCACAGCCTCATCGCTTGGTCCCTCCCTCCCCTGAGCAGTGTGGGGGATGATACCCGCCTGGGCGCCGATGGAGGTGGTGGTGTTAGCGATGAGAAGGATGGTGAGGTGCAGGTGGCGGTAGCCTCCTCGTGCGGGGAGTGGGCTGGCTGGGGGCACTGCGGGCATCACTTGCTCTTGTGCATGTCCTTCAGCCGGCGGAGCTCTTCCAGGAGCTGGGCCCGGGAGCAGTCATCATCCCCAGTGGGGCCTGGGCCTGGCCCCAGAGCCTCCTGCAGCTCTAGGCAGTGGGTCCTCAGGAACGGGTTGTAGGAACGCTCCTCTCCCAGGGTAGACGGGCACTGTGGGCGAGAGGAACCAGGCTTGGTGGAGAGGAGCTGGGAAATGGAGCTGAGACAGAGAAGCCTGCCCCGACCCCCGCCCCATCCTGGAGTTCAGCAGTTCCAACTTGAGGGCCCATGGATCACACAGGTCAGAGCTTTGGGGAGGTCCTGGCAGGCCTGGGGTCGAGTACAGACAGGTGCCCGCCCACGCTGTTCCTACCCACGAGACTCCTCCTGGACCCCAAGACCCTCACCGTGCCCTTGCGCTCCATCCGCTGCCGCTGTACCCACTGCATCTTCCTCTCCCGGGCTAGGTTCTCGGGCTCTACCACGCCTGCAAAGCCCAGATTCTCCTCTGCATACTCATGACCTACCGACAGCCGTGGGGATGAGACATACAGCAGAGAGATTGGTGGAATGGTCAGAACAATCCGTCCTGCCCCAGGTCCATGCCAATGGGCACCCGACAACCAGGGACGAGGGCAGCACTTCCAGGAAAACTCCAACCTCCAGGAGCTGCTTCTCTGACTGCGGGCACAAGTCAGCCACAGGTGAAAAGGTAGCAACAGTTCCAGGGGAAAAAACCACCAGGCCCGGAGCCGCAGGCCCGCTTCTAGCCCTGACTCCACTACTGCCCAGCGTGTGACCTCGAGCTTGTCACAGCACCTCTCTGAGGCACAATTTTCTCATTTGGCAAAGGGAGAAAATGCCACTGGAAACAGATGGACCTTCTGTGTTCCTGGTGCCAAGAACAGAGCCTGGTATGTATTAGGGGCACATAAAGTATTTGTTGAATGAATGAATATATGTTCTGAGGATTAACTGAGTTGTTTTTTTTTTTTCAGACAGAGTTTCACTCTTGTTGCCAGGCTAAAGTGCAATGGTGCCATCTCAGCTCACCTCAACCTCCGCTTCCCAGGTTCAAACAATTCTCCTGCCTCAACCTTCCGAGCACACCACCATGCCCGGCTAATTTTTGTAATTTTAGTAGAGACAGGGTTTCACCATGTTGGCCAGGCTGGTCTTGAACTCCTGGCCTCAAATGATCGTCCCACCTCGGCCTCCCAAAGTGCTGGGATTACAGGCATGAGCCACTGCACCCGGCTAACTGAGATATTTGTAAATGTTTTTATGCACTACAAGGCAATGGTTACATGCAGAGTGGATTTACTGACTTCTCCCCAGAGAAGCAAGGGCCATTTTCTGTTCTGGGCTTGGACTATGAACGATTAGACATCTTTCTGGAATGTCCTGGAGCCTGCAGGGCTTCCAGGAGGCTGGAGGGTGGCTGCCAGGGGAAGGTAGAATGAGAAGCAGAGGTGTTACAGAGCCCCCTCTCCAGGAAGAAGGGAAGACAGAGCTCTGCCCCTACCCCTAGAGGTGGAGCTGTGTCACTTCTGGGCAGAAACTGGGTTGGCCTGCTTTCTAGGGGAGTGAGGGGCGGGGAGGGCCCTTGTGCCCGGCTGAGATGGGCTGGAGGATGGGGAGGAGTGGGGGTGTCTCACCAGGCCACAGCAGGGTGTCGTCTCCTAGCCCTAGCACAGTGTCCAGTGAGCTCAGCATGGTCTCTGCGTTGCCCTCAAAGGTCCGTCCTGGGTGGGGGTTGGAGGGTATGTCACAAGGCACAAGGATCACACAATGTGGCATAAGGCACATAGACACGGGTGGGAACCAGCTGCTTGTAACGTTCTGGCTGGCCACCAGCCCTGACTGTGACCTTGCCAGGCCCACCCAGGCATCTATTTCCTCCTTCTCACTGCAAGCTGGGCCCAACTGGTTACCTCCAGCCAAGCCCATCTGAGGTCTCCATTGTACACAGTGACATCTGAAGGGCGGGGCTGTAGAACCTTCAGGCTGAGCTCTCTTCCCCAGGCTTGGTAGACGCAGGGTTGCTCTTTCCCAAAGGGAACGTCTTTGCTCGTGCTGCCCTTCGGGACTCCACGCAGCCTGGGACTTGTGATCCTCACCCACCGCCTCACCCAGGGGGTCTTAAATTTTCATAATCTAGTCCTGCCAGTCACTGTATCAGAGAACCAGGCTCCCTCCAGGGGAAACTAATTCCCTGCAGGGCTCTATTCAGCTACAGACATTCTCTCATTCTGTCCAGCAGCTGGGGGAAGTTTTTTTTTTTTAAGATGGAGTCTCGCTCTGTTACCCAGGCTGGAGTGCAGTGGTGCGATCTCGGTTCATTGCAACCTCTGCCTCCTGGGTTCAAGCAATTCTCCTGCCTCAGCCTCCCAAGTAGCTGCCACCCTGCCCGGCTCATTTTTTCGTATTTTGAGTAGAGACGGAGTTTTACGGTATTAGCTAGGATGGTCTGGATATCCTGACCCTGTGATCTGCCCGCCTCAGCCCCCCAAGGTGCTAGGATTACAGGTGTGAGCCACTGTGCCTGGCTGCTAGAAGTCTTCCTTTTTTTTTTGAGTCAGAGTCTCACTGTTGCCCAGGCTGTAGTGCAATGGCACAATCACAGCTTACTGCAACCTTGAATTCCTGGGTTCAAGCAACCCTTCTGCCTCAGCCTCCCGAGTAGCTGGGACTACAGGTATGCACTACCACACCCAGCTATTTTATTATTATTATTGTTATTATTTTAATTGAGACAGAGTCTCGCTCTGTTGCCCAGGCTGGAGTGCAGTGGCATGATTTTGGCTCACTGCAACCTCTGCCTCCTGGTTCAAGCGATTCTTCTGCCTCAGCCTCCCGAGAAGCTGGGTATATAGGCGCGAGCCACCATACTCGGCTAATTTTTTTTTTTTGGTATTTTTAGTTGAGACGGGGTTTCACCATATTGGCCAGGGGAATCTCAAACTCCTGACCTTGTGATCCATCCACCTCAGCCTCCCAAAGTACTGGGATTACAGGCATGGGCCACCACGCCTGGCTAATTTTGTATTTTTAGTAGGGATGGGGTTTCTCTCCTTGTTCGTCAGGCTGGTCTTGAACTCCTGACTTCAGGTGATATGCCTGCCTCAGCCTCCCAAAGTGCTGGGATTACAGGCGTGAGCGATTGTGCCTGGCTAAAAAAAAATTTTTTTTTTTTTTGAGACGGAATCTTGCTCTGTTGCCCAGGCTGGAGTGCAGTGGTGTGATCTCGGCTCACTGCAACCTCTGCCTCCCAGGTTCAAGCAGTTCTCCTGTCTCAGCCTTCCAAATAGCTGGGATTACAGGCACATGCCACCACACTTGGCTAATTTTTTAATTTTTCGTAGAGACGAGGTTTCACCATGTTGACTAGGCAGGTCTTGAACTCTTGACCTCAGGTGATCCACCCACCTCAGCCTCCCAAAGTGCTGGGATTACAGGTGTGAGCCACCACGCCCAGCCTATTAAAAAATTTTTTTTTTGTAGAGACAGTCTGCTATTTTGCCCAGTCTGGTCTCCAACTCCTGGCCTCAAGTGATCCTCCTATCTTAGCCTCCCAAGGAGCCCCATGGGAAGTCTCAAGGATTAAAAACAACCTGAGTAACAGATGGAAGTAACCACCACAGCAACATCTGTGCAAAACGAATACTTCAGTGCTTTTCGTGGGACTGCGGCTGTCCTGGCTTCTCTCCCTCCCTCTCTCAGATCCTCTCTCTTTTGGGGGAACTCACCACAGCCAGAGAGGAAGAGCAGATCCCCCGAGAAGAGGCAGGAGGGACCCTTGTAGGGCTCCCCATCCAGTAGGTAGACCAGATGGCCTTGTGTGTGGCCAGGGGTAGCCAGGGCCCGGATCTGAAGCCGTCCCACGCTGACCACATCTTGATGACACAGGGGACTGGGGAACAAGGCAGTAGGGGAAAGAAGGTACAGGAGGTGTGCCATGCTGATCCCTGCCCCCATCCTAGGCCCAAGGGGCTGGGTGATCACAAGAGGGTGGGCTTCCACACTAGAGAAGCTACCCCAGTGCCCAGGGTCCGAACCCCGCCTTTCCTCTTTTGGGGACGATGGCTGGATCAGTTGGGGGATGGGCAGTGCCAGTCTTCAGATAGGCTGGGATCTGTTCTCTAAGGGCCAGGAAGGGCATTGGCAAAGATCCACCTGCTGATACTCCTGAAACACTTCACCGAAGGCTGGGGGTGAGGGAAAGGGCCCACGGAAGGGCTGTCTCTTGGCCAGGTCAGGGACTTACTGGGTGAGGTAGGGGATGCCGTCCTGAGGGCTCCCGTACACCCGACAGTCCCGGTGCCGCCGGCTGAGGTCACGGTTCCCTCCGCTGTGGTCCCTGCAGGGCGGCAGAGACAGGCACGGGGCTTCGAGAGGCAACTGTACCTCAGCCCCCCTCTTTCCTGCAGCATCTCCAGGCCTTTAAGTGCTGGGGCCGTGGCTTCTAGACTGAATCAACTTGCCCACACTCCTAGGCCTTTGTTCCAGCTATTCCCTTGCTCAGAACATCGCCCCCAATAATTCAACCTGCCCAGTGCCAGCCGATCTTCCTGGACTCTCAGCTCAGGTCAGCATCATTATTTTCCTTTGAGGCAGATTCTCGCTCTGTCACCAGGCTGGAGTGCAGTGGCGCAATCTCTGGTCACTACAACCTCCGCCTCCCGGATTCAAGTGACTCTCCTGCCTCAGCCTCCCGAGTAGCTGGGACTACAAGCATGCACCACCACCCCTAGATAATTTTTGTATTTTTAGTAGAGATGGGGTTTCACCATGTTGGCCAGGATGGTCTCGATCTCTTGACCTCGTGATCCCCCCACCTTGGCCTCCCAAAGTGCTGGGGTCATAGGTGTGAGCCACCATGGCTGGCCAGTCATCATCTTATAATTCTCCAAGTGGATCTGATCACACCCTGCCTGGGGCCTCCCATCCCTGTATCCTGTGCCAACTGCTACCTAAATACTTCTTTTTTGAAGACAAAGTCTCACTATGTTGCCCAGGTTGGGCTTGAACTCCCAATTCTCTTGCCTCAGCTGTTAAATACTTTGATACAGGGTAATCTCCTCTATTGGTCTTAGAATTTCTTTATGGAGAGTCCTAAGTTTTGTCCATGCCCAATGTGCAGTAGGTATCTAATACATGCTCATGAAATGAAAGAGAAATGACTGCCCTGCCCTCCTCTGGGGCTTCAGAACCTCGATGAATGGAGTAGGGGGGAGACTGCCCTCTCCTCCCGCTCTGCTGGTGTCCAGGTGGCTTCATAAGGAAGGTGGATGCTGGCCTGGCCTGACTTCTTGACCTCCAGCCCCGGCTGTCCTCATTGGGCCCAGTTCCAGCAAGCCCAGCCGGGACCAGGATGGACCAGGGAAGACGGTAGCCCCTTACCAGTGCTTGTGGGTACAGAGAATGGCGACCAAGGTGACACCTTCCTTCTCAATGGAAGCCTGCAGGAGAGAGGAGGTTTGGAGACAGGGGAGCAGGATGCAGGGGAAACTCAGAGCAGCCAGAGCC
>PVKP010029449.1:0-28996 GCA_004027715.1 Plecturocebus donacophilus
GCTACCCAAGATGGAAGCCTTGTTTTGCCAGAGCTACCCATGAGGCAAGCAAATGAAATACTCATCTGGACTCACCGTCATCAATGCTTCAAGAAAACTGTGGTTTGAATGATCAGAACCATTTCCAAAAGAAAGAGCATGTTTCAGCACCAACTCCCACAAAGAAGAGTGACTGCTTTAAAACACGGGCTGTCCGATGGGCGAATTTCTTGAATGTTTCCCAAACATTTCTTTTCATTTCTTCCTATAAGAGATGCTTTCCACAAATACCAAGATATTGATTTTCCAATTGATCGAGGTGGAGAATGCTTCATACAGTTATGACTCCTGACAAGTGGGGCATAAAAAGCCAATCATAATGAGTTCATTTACTGGCTTGGTTATATTACTTTATAACACAATGTGCACCCAACACACCCTCTCAAGGACATCTCCCCTTCTAGGCTGCCAGTTCTTCACGATGAGGCCGATTAATGCTGAAATCCATCTTACTGCAAGAATGATTTTAAAATCATCCTTAGTGGGCTTAAAAAAAAAAAGCCATAGCCATGCTATGGACTCTTCCCCTACACCCATGAAGACTTGAGTGATAGAGTGAGAATGACTCAGATTTGGGGGTGGGGTTACAGAGGGTGTCTGTTGATGAACGAAGCAGGGGAAATGCAGTGAAAGACTAATTGTCTGTTATAAATATGCTGTATTTTCCCTATTGATTATATGACACCAAAATGAAAAGGATTACCTTATTAGATCATATTTAGGCATAAGGATGCCCTTCGTGCTTGACTCAGGGCACTTGCAAGAGACTAATTATTTGAGATGAAGAGCGAGGTCTGTTCAGCACCCCAGACGGTCCAAGTGCCATCCCTATTCCTATGCAGATGCTGTTGGACTCTTCACTCTCTTTCATGAACCTCATAGAGATTCTCTGTTCTGACCAGCCTCCTGTGGCTGCACAGATCCCTCCGATGCATCTTCTCAGCAAATTAGGAGACGGAGCCTAAATAGGACTTCTGTTTGAGGATTTGGGTGGCTGGTGCGTCGTTTTCCACAAGATTTTTGGGGCAAGGTCTGGAGTTGAGTGGTCACCAACAGAGCCTGGCACTTCCTTAAACAAAATGTCTTACAGTAAAACCCCAGCGCTCCAGTGCTCCCAGGAAATGAATCATGGAGGTCTGCCCGAGGTGACTCCAGGGAGTGCAGAGCATTTGTCCCCATGGACACCACAAAGCCTTCTTGTTCATCTTGGATGACTTGTTTAAAAAAATAGATTCCCGCTCTTCCCTGCCTTCTAAACAGTGTGTATTGAGCATGATTTAGTTCTTCCTTGATGGATGAGGTCAGCCCTTCCCTTGCCTTCCAGAGCTCAGCCCAATTAGGCTACAGTGTAGATGGTCCCACGGCCTGCACATTTCTCATGAGAATGAGCTACAGGAGCAAAGCCCCATCCTGCCTCTCTCCATGTGACTGTGGCTGAGCTGCATGAGCCTTCTGGGCCTCAGGATCCTCATCTGAGAAGGGCGCTTCTTAGTGGGGCCAGAGCAGAAATTCAGTGAGCAAGTACAGTGGTCACAGTGCTGAAAATGCATGGGTCATGGTTGGGGGATGATAGGGCTGCAGACTTTTGGCCACTCTTGACTATTATCATGCCAATTTCTTGCATCGGAGACTCTTGGCCAGCCACGTTTGCTCCCCACATGCTTAGACCATGGTTACTAGGGCCTCCTCCCATTTGCTATTTAATTCCTCTTAGTTCTAGACCTGGCACCGCCCATCCAAATGGAGTGAGGGTGGTGTCCATCCTCACTGTCTCCACTGTACCTGCTGTCATCGCCTTCTCTCTGCCTGCTTAGGGCTGGGGCCCTCTCCACATGCTTCCTGTTCCTCAAGGGTGACCTGGGAGATGAGGTGTTCCAACAGGCCAGTGTTGACTCCAAGATGGGGTCCCATTCCAGCTCCAACATTCCTCCTCTGTGTGGCCTTGGACAGGTTATCGTACCGCTATGACCCTCAGTATTCTCCTCTGGAAATTGGAGCTACAACCCTTAAGCTTCGGGGTTGCATCTAAAGAGTTAGGATCAAAAGAGATAAACTTTTGCAAATTTCCAGCACTTGGCACAGGCTTCGGAAGGGAGCAATTAATCTCCCCATTCGTCCAGGCAAGGTGCTACCAGGCTTTGATTTTGGCTGAGTTGTTTAATTTTCACTTCTGCTAACAGCCTCCCTTTAACGTCACCTCTCTCCTTATTCATTTCTGGCTTTCCGAGCTGCCACAGAAACCACTCTAGGCAAAACAGTAAAAGTGAAAGATAAGTCGGAGCCAGGTTCATTCTCGGTAATATAGAACTTGGCCACCAAAGCAATTACTTAATGTAACGTTCCCCAGAAAGGGAAGGGGATGCTGAGCTTATAGAGTGAGTGCCTACCATGCACCAGGCCCTGAGCCAGGCACTTCATCTCCTCCGAGCCTCCTTGGCGCACAGATCCCGGAGGTTTGCACTTCTCTGACACCCCCATTTGTGTGCACCCACTAATCATGGTCATTATTCCACCCCTACCTTCAGACAAGGCAGTACTTGGCCATCACATTTCCCTAACACTCCAAGCCACTGCACTGGGTCCACAGGCTGCAGACAGAAGGTCCATTCTCCAGTGAGCTGGGCCGGTGGGCATGTTCTGTTCCCTTGCCACACCTTAGGAGAGGCAGGAATGACCACCAGTACTTGGTGTGGTGTCTGCCCCAACTGTGGACTGCAGAAGGAACTCAGGCTGCAGGGCTGTCCAGGAAGGACCTCAGGCTGAAAACGAGTAGACTGGAACTCTAGACCCAGGCAGGCCCCTGCACCTTGCTGAGCCTCAGTTTCCCCCTCTGTAAAAGACCAGGATGGAGCAGGGCCATCTTTCCAACTCCCTTGCAGTCCATCCCTACCATGAGCCTTGCCAGGCCTTTAGCCTGGGGCAGGTTGGACCCACAGAGGAGCCGTTGGTGCCATTGCTTCTGGGCTCACAGGCCTGAGCTCTGTTCCCAGAGTCCTATGCTTTCATAGTCTTGAGCCCTAAGAAGCTGTGCTTCTCACAAGTTCCCCCTGCTCCATTTCTATGCCTGCCCCAATCAGAGTTCTTTCTAGAGCTCCCTGCAAGGTGAGCCAACAGCTGTCTGCTTGTCCACCTGCCCTGAGAGGGTAGAGGTTCTGTTTCACTGTGTTCTCTTGCACGCAGCATGAACAGCCATGGGGTCAAAGGCAGGCAGCCGGGGACTGGGGGCCTAGACTCCACTGCCGGCCCTGCCCGGGCTCTCTCCCACCTGTGGCCTCTGGCTTGCTGTGTCCCCTTCCTGGCGTGTTCTCCCCTTGGCACCCTCACGGTTCCGGCCCACACTCTCTCATGGTCTCCCCTGACCTCCCGGGGCTTCACCCCACCCACCTCTCTTAGTCCACTCACTAGCCTTCACCTTCCCCACCGCTCCTGCCACCACCTCCCATTACAAATGTCTCTGCTTGCTTGCGTATGTCCATCTGCTCCTTTGGAATCTCATCTGTGGGGTCTCGCTGCCTGCCCAGTTCCCAGCACAATGTCTGACACAGGATAGCTATCCATCAATGTTTGCTGAATGAAAGAATGAAGGAAGGAAGGAAATGTAGAATCTTAGATGAGTGTTTCATGTCCCTCCAACCCAGGGCCTCTTTAAAATAGCAAGAGTTGCACTAGATGGCGTTTTTCCAGTCACTGTGTCTGAACGGTCCACCCAACAGCTCTTAGAATTAGGTTCTTCTCAGAGAAGCTTCTACGAGGGCAGGCTCTGGAGAAATCCAGACTCAGTCCCTGTCTCCCACCAGGAGCTCCCACTGGGATATGGAGAGGCTCTGGTCTGGAATGAAGCTCACCTCTGAGCAGCTAGAGGAGTAGGCAGAGTGCATGACACATGACAGCAGGTACGGCATCTGCGGGTCCCCGCCACACATGCCCAGACAGCAGAAACACAGGAGGTACCAGGGCAGAATCTCACACAGGGCAGGGACATCACCCAGAGGACAAAACACAGGGAGTGCCTCGAGGAAAACTTTCAGGGAAGTGCGGCGTCTGTGGGTTGCCTTAGGCTGGTTTTCAATCCCTGGCTGAGATCAGAGCATTTCAATTAGGGTAAAAAGGGAGTTTAAAAAACACTCACTGGACCTTAAATTATAGGTTTACACTCTGCTACAGAGGGGAAAAAAGGTCTCAAAACCTGCCCCTGAGTCTCTAAATCCTCAGGGGATTACAGCACACATTCTCTGTAAAGGCCATTGACCTCCTACAGCCTGAGCCTGGCAGTCACAGAGGCCACGAGCTTCGAGATGTGTATTTCCAGAACACACCCGGAGAAACCTGAGTCGCATTAACCACTTCTTGAAGCTTCAGCAAACCTGTGGTCAGTGTGTTCATTGCTGAGTCCCCATCACTTGCTTCCTCCTCTGAGGGGAAGAGAAAAGCTTTGACAAGCTGCCCAAGTGCCCAGTGACAGTGTGGGGTCCAGTTTCTTGTTTAAAACAATATACAGACCTCTGCCTTGAAGAAGAAGCCAGAACAAAGCAGAGAAAACTAGAAAATGGTAGATTCAAATAAAAAAGAAGAAGAATGCCATTTTTCAATAATACTAAATATCTACAGCAAGGCCCCTCGGCTTCCAAACAAGGCTCCCTACTCTCTGCTTGCACAGTTTTCTGTATTACCTTCTGCTATAACATCACTCTGCCCATACTCCCAGTATCTGTTAATACTTCTGTGTTCCCCTCTGGACCAGGGCTTAGAAAACTGCTTCTGTAAAGGGGAACATAGTAAATATTTTAGACTGTGTGGATCATATGGCTGCCGTCTGTCACATTACTCAACTTGCCACAAACAGGAGTGTCAGACTTGGCCCAGGGGCCATGGTTGGTAGATTAGATTCGGTTGGTGGATTAGATTCGGTCCCTGTCTTAGATCCGGTTCCTTGAGGGGAGAAAGACCAGTTGTTTCCCTTGATTACTTCCATGCTTAGCTCAGTGCTTGGCACATAAAAGGCACTCACTAAATGCTCAATGATGGATGCACAAATGAATAAAGAACAAAACTAACTGCCCAAGAAGAGTTGAAGTTTAACCAAGAGAAGCCTTTCTACATTTGTTGTTCTTTAATAGCTGAGAAAGATTCCAATTTGGAAAAAGAAAGCAGCTAGCATGTATTAAGTACTCAGAATGTGTCAGGTACAGTGCTAAGTGCCCCACATTTCTTATTTTGATCTCAACCATAAGCTGAATCAAACACATGCATGCTCCTGAAATCACATGTAAGCAGCTGGTTCCCTAAGTGTCTCTACTTGCTTTCGTATGTCCATCTGTTCCTTTGGAATCTCATCTGCGGGGTCTCATGCATTCATTGAAAGTGCAATGGCAATGGGCAATCCAGCCAGTATTAGAATCATTGTGGAATTCTGAATTTGAAGGTCCAACTAACGTAAACGGGCTTCCCGTGGCATGGCAGTAAAAAGGCTGGCTGCTTTACAGGAGTAAGCAGGGAGAGGGTGGGAAATCTGCAGCGAGTCCACCCACCTCTGGGACAGTCAGCCACCCACTTTCTGCCTGCCCCCAACATAAAATGTGAGGGAGGCATCTGTTGAGTCAGGTCAACAGTCTTGATTAGTTTTCTTTTGTTTTGTTTTTTTGGATGTTTTTATAAAGACAGTGTTTCACTATGTTGCCCAGGTTGGTCTCAAACTCCTGGTCTCAAGCAGTCCTTTCACCTCAGCCCCTCAAGGTGCTGGGGTTACAGGTGTGAGCCACTGGCCTGGCA
Source organism: Plecturocebus donacophilus (assembly GCA_004027715.1). Classification (NCBI taxonomy): domain Eukaryota; kingdom Metazoa; phylum Chordata; class Mammalia; order Primates; family Pitheciidae; genus Plecturocebus; species Plecturocebus donacophilus. The sequence goes on from PVKP010029449.1 coordinate 5,809, forward strand.
TCAATTAATTTTGTTTTTTAATGAATCAACTGTCGAGTTGAAAGCTCAGGATTCTTGGTCACACTCAGAGCAGCCCAAAACACATCATGCAGAACTTCTGGGGGAAAGTGGCATCTTCAACTTCGTGGCACTTTCCCCCAGGCTGTCCATCCTCCTGTCTCCACACCCTTTTTCCTGTCAGGTCCTAGGCTAAACATCAAAGGCAGTGGATACTTAAGCATTTAAACTTGGGAGATGGAATGTCACCTGGCCAGCTGATTTTATCGAAGCCTGTAAGTAAAACGGGTTCAAGCCACTGGGAAATATTGGGTGGGAGGCATGGTGATTGACTTGGTCATTTTTTAAAAATCCAGCTCGACTTGGTTCATTCTGCACTGTTGGGAATCACATCTTTGCTTCTCTCATATTCTCAGGCACAATGGACTCCAGAAATCGAACTAGAATAATGCCTTTCCCTTCATGATTTAGCTCTTATCTCTTTTGATATTTCCAAATTGTAACCTTAAGCCTGTGAGGGGGCAGGGTGGAGGCGAGAGGTGAAAGAGGGAGACTCCTCTGTTTACAAAAGTATTCATTTCCGCTGGATTTATTTGACCAGCAAACTCCTTAATCGGTTTTTAATACTGTGCTCATTTATTATATTAATTAGACAATGCAGGCACATACTTAAAAAATAATTCAAAAGGCACAAAAGGGTAAATAGTGAAAAGTAACTCTCCCTCCCATTTCTGTCCCCCTCTCCCCCTGAGGGGAGCACCTTTGCAGGCTTCTTCTGTACTCTTCCAAAGATATGCTTTGCATGTAAAACCATGTGCATAGATATCTTTTTCTTAAACAAATGGAAGCACAATCTATACACAGTGTTCGGCACCTTGCTTTCTTCATGTGGCAATATATCTGAAGCTCATTCCGTATCAGTATACATAGAGCTGCCTCATTCTTTTTAACGGCTGCATAGCATTATGCTGCTGACAGACCACAATTTGTTTAACCAGTCCCCTAGTGATTGGCATTCATTCCCTGCCAGAGTTTCTTAGAGAATGAGATTAACACTAGATGAGCAGGGAAACAGCACCTGAACAAGGTGAGGCATTGCTAGCACAGGAAGCAAAGGCGAAAACTCCTTGCAGAAGGAATCTTAAAGAAAAGGGCATCCAGCAGGAGCTGCACATCAGTTTCCTCCTTCAAGTTGCTGGCGGGGTATAGATCACAAAGCTCTCATGCTGGAAATGAGCAGGGGCTGGTGCTTCTGGGATGTTACAATGACAATCTGGCCCCGCACATTGTCAGCCTCCTCCGCATAGTAAAAACAACAGGCTCACCACAGAAAACCTTCACCACTTCACCCATTCAGTGAATTGATCCAATGGGGCCCAGCTGGCCTCAAAAGAAAACATTTCTCCCCAAGTTTTCTCCTCATCCTACCGCGCAATGCTGCTTGCTTTGTCTGCAAAGTTCTGAGTTGCATCCTTTTCCCTGTCAGGCCCTAGGCTAAAAATCAAAGGCAGAGCTTGCCTAGGCACTTAAACATGGGAAATGGAATGTCACCTGGTCAGCTGATTTTATCAGAGCCTATAAGTAAAATGGGTTCAAGCCACTAGGAAATACTGGGTAGGAGGAATGGTGATTGACTTGGCCATTTAAAAAAAAAATCCAGCTTGACTCGGTTCATTCTGCACTGTTAGGAATCACGTCTATGCACATTTCTGAGCATATTATTTCAGGGACTAGAGAGTGGGAGAAGGAGCACATTGCTCATCTCTGGAGCTTGCAACTCCCAAGAGACCCAACGGTTTCACCAGCACCATTTCCATTTTCTTTACGGCTTCCAACTCCTACCTCAGGTATGAACAAAGCAGCGTAAAAACCAAAGCAAACATCACGTTGTTAACAAAAAAAAAAGAAACCCATGGGGAAAAGAAGAATCAAACTATGATATTTTGTGTACTATTTTATGCAAGGTGGTAGGATTGCTGCACAGTTTGATCAGGAACACAGATGCACTAAGAAGATCACAGACTCCTGGCTCAGTTTTTCTTAGGGAGAAAACGAATTGCTTGGCAATGTACCACCTTTTAAAATAAGGATTCTGTGAAATACCCTAACATATTAGTGACTCAGTTTAAAAATTAAGAAATATTTGAAAGTCAGTTTTCATGGCAAGCATCTTAATTTAGTTAAAGTACAAAATGGTAAAAATGAAAACAAATCCCTAGTCATTTAGAAGATCCACAAAGCAGAGACTCTGCTCCTGAGACACTCTCAGAGATGCTCAGTAAAGGAATTCCAGCAAAAGCAAAATGACAGCTCAACAGAGGGCAACTACAGGCACCTGCAGGGAAACCAAAGTCCCCTGTCCTGTCTGCTAACCCTACGAAGGTACACAAGGCTCTATCTTCTCCCAGCAGCTTCCAAAGGACACCTACGAACGGATGATTCGGCAAATGGAAAGTAAATCTAATTCCCGTCTCCTGAGCTGAGCCCATTCTCTCAGTCTGTTAGCAGAATCTCCACAGCAGTACCTGTCAGGTGTGCCGTTCTATTGAATAGGAATATTATGTAGGCTGGTGGTCTTCAGAAAGTCTTCATTAAAGTAATGAAGTTGAAGGATGCATACTAGCAGAAAAGCAGCAGGCAACAGAATCTTAGTGAACAGCGACACTGTGTCAAACTGCTCCAGGCCTGCATCACGGAACGTGGAATGGGCTGCAGGGGAGAGAGCCATGGTTGAGAAGCAGGTCTCTTCCTGGGTCCTACTGACAAAGACGCCTGCCTTGACGGGTCCCACAGCCCTTTCTCTTGATATCTAAATGGCATTTGGTTGTGAGCAGCTGAGGTGGGGCCTGCCCATGGTCCTATGAGCTCATGTGAGACCTGAGAAAGCGTGGTGTTCTCAGAGAACAGCATTTAGGACACATGCTTTTGGTGTAAACTTGGACTCGACAGCCAAAGTTGAGGGGTTATGAGCTGAGAATGGGCTTTGGTGAGCGTCTGGTGAAGCCCGTAGGAGGGAGTGAAAGCACTATGGGGCTTCAGTCCATAGGCTCCAGGCCCACATTGCAACAGAGCAGACCCCAACAGAGCAGGAGTGCCCAGGCAGCAAGATGCTGATGGGTTCCCACCATGTCCTGCCTACCCTTGACGTTAGAGCTCCAGCCTTGAAGCTTTGGAGCTGGAAAATGCATCTTCAAAGCCCTTGAGCAGCTGAGAACTTTGCAGAGGCATCCCATGTAGACAGAACTAACTACGAGAGTCCCTCTCCATCACCTTCTGTGCTAACAACGGCCCCACAGGGAAACTGAGAAGGCCACGGAGCCACCAAATGCTGCTCCTTTGGCAGATGCAGTTTCTAATAAATAACTGCTCTATTTCCTCTATAAGTCTCCACACAGGAAGCCGGGGGATTGGCTTCAGTCTGATACTACATCTGCTTCTGATCCCAGAAGCCCATGAATTCTGGCAGAACTAAGGGTCTTTTAGCAAACTGAACTGTAGGAGCTATGACCCATGAGTTCGAGAAGCTAAATTCATATCCCTTTTCAGACAGCCCCAGAGTTTGGCTGAAAATTCCATCAAAGCTTTGAAACTGCTAAGTGTGGAGACAGCCCTAAGGGCTGCCATTGAACGAGACACCATGACCATCCAGAAGCACTTCAGGATGCTTCTCCAAGAATTGTTAAATATCTGTAATTCAGGCAGAGCCCCTGATAAAACACTCTGTAGATTATTGGAGAAAGGAACAAGAGTTGGAGCCAGCAGGGTGGGTGCGGGCTGCAACCCGGAAGCGCCAAGCATGAGTTTGGAAGTACAGACACCCCCGCGCAGAATCATATTTTCCATCGGAAATCTTTGCTGGAGAGAGTCCAAGCTCATTCTCCTAGGAGGGTCTGCACCAGTTTTTATGAGACTCCAAAATGAAGTCGGAGTTTGGGCCTTTAGCTAAGTTGCCTGCAGAAAAAAGCGAGCTCAGAGCTGGAGGAAGAAAACCACCTGGGAAGCCAGGAAGCCCTGGGGCTGGGAATTCTGTGTCTATTGAGCGATTTGGGTGGTATTGGAAATCAATCTCTCCCTCTCTCTGGGCCTCTTGCACACACACTGGCTCTCTCTCCCTGCGTGTGTGAATTTCAGGGTTATCTGGAGGGAAGGATTGAAGTGTGTGGTGTGGATAAGGCCGTGTGACCTCACTGATGAATGCACGTGGGCTCCCTGTGGTTTCTCCCAGGGCCTCCGCCACAGTCCTGTGATGCTGGGAGCTGCCCACCCATGTGAGAGCAGGAACCCGGAGGCAGATGGGACAGAGGAGGACTGTAAGTCCAGTTCCCCAGCCAGCATGGGCTGTTTTCTAAGCCCCGTCCTCTAAGAATGCTGGCAATGCCAACATGGAGGTGTTCAGGAAGGACATGAAGTCACTGGGCCCTGGCCTGCATCTCGCCTTCTGTCTGGTCCCCAAGGTCCCGCGGCTCACTCCTTCCCTTCTACAGAGCGGATCCCTCCCTTCTCCTCCTCTGTGGCTGCAGCCATCAGGAAATGTCAGCCAACCGTGCCTAATGTGGGTCCTGTGACTTTTGCTTGAGCTGGGGTCAGACACTTAGCTGAATGACTGCATGCAGGAGCCATGGGAGCCGCATGGCCTCCCCCTACCCATGGGGACAGTGCCAGGCACAGTACAGGCACCAAGGCTTCCTCCATAGCGCTGAGCTGGGCCAGAGTTGGTACTGTAGGAGGTGGGGGCTCCAGGCTCAGCAGAGCAGGACAGTGGGAGCTTGGAGCTGTGCATTCACCTGTATGAAGCCACTCAGGGCAGGAAGAGAAAGAGATGGATGATCTCGTACAGCACACCCAGCCACTGGATCTGTCGACCAAAGCAGGGCTGTGTGGCTGTGGATCCAGGAGAACCTGGAGGAAGACAGGGAGGAGGCTGTCAGGGTCAGCTCTGCCTGGCTGGGCCCCCAGTGTAGAGAGAACACTCTTTCTCCTACAGTCTTCACCCTCTCCCTCACTTCTCTTCAACTTGAGGTGGTGGTGTGCCCAGGGGTGGATTCTTAGAACCCAGGAGGAAAAGATAAGAACAGACAAGAGAGTCAAAGCTAAGGGGGAAGAGAGGCCTCCTCCAAAACCCTCTCATTGCCCAGGTCCCCACCACCCTGGGCAATGGCTGTCTTCACGATAGAAGGCATGGCTCACATTCCACCTATGACCAGAGAATTCTGGACCCAGAAAACAAAGGCCAGCACAGAAGAGGCCTGCCCCTGATGTGGGCATTTCACTGTACCATGGCGGGCCCTGCCCTGAGCTTCTGGTTATGCCCTGGGCTACCTGAGACCACTAACTGTGTGTACCCTGAGAGCCACCTGAAGAAAGAAAGCAAGAGAACAAGCAGGAGAGAGAAAGAAAGAAGGAAAGAAGAATGAAAGAAGGAAAGAAGGAAGGAAGGAAGGAAAGTAGAGAAAGAGAGAGAGAGGAAAACATATTCCCCTGAAGCAGTCCATGGCATGGCATTCAGTCTTTCAGGAAGTCATTATTAGGCACCATCTGTATGCCCAGCTCATGCTAGGCATTGCAGAGGCCACTAAAGAGCTGGAGGCATTAGCTCTGTCCTCCAAGGAGTCAAAATGTAGTTGGACAGAAATGATCCACAGAAATTGCTAGAAGCCAAAGAAGAGGGCATGTGATGTTGCTATGTCTACCGTCTTGTTCCCAGCAGGGATGAGGATGGGAAGATGGGAACGTGCACCATCCTCACTTCCTTGGGTCACCACAGGAAAAAGTCTAGCACAGTGACTCTCAGCCATGGGCAATTTTGCCCCCCTGGGGACATTCGGCAAGCCTGGAAATATTTCTTTTGGATTGTTGATTACTAGGGATGTGGGGAATGCTACTGGCATCTAATGGGTAGAGAGTCCAGGGACACTGCTAAACATTCCACAATGCACAGGACAGGCCCACAGCACAAAATTATCCAGTCCCAGAGGCCAGTGGAGCTGAGGCTGGGAAAACCAGCTCTGGCACTGCAGTTAAGAGCGGGTTTAGAGTCAGCCAGACATGATTGCACGTGGGCCTGACAGTTTGCTGCTGGGATCCTCTGCCTCCTCATCAGTAAATTGAGGATGATGACAGCACCTGTTTATGAGGCTCATTTCATCCTGCGAGAACGGAATGAGATGGTTCACAGTGAAGGCTTGAGGGCAGCGCCTAGCTCATGCATTTAAACAGTGCTTGTTCTCGCCATTATTATAAACCTGAAAACTGCCAAACTGGGACAGAAACTCGTGAGCTTTGCTCCTCAACCCAGATTTCTCTTGCCCAAGGAACATTCCCTAAGAAAGTGCAAGGCGTAGCTTGGCTTATCTAAGGGATATGCCTAGGTGCTCCCAAACATGTGCAACCAGCTCTGGGATCCCTAGGACACAGCCAGCCAGCCCCACTTTTAGAGGGTGAGATGTGTGGACAGGGCTCCAAGCTGACTCATCCCCTCGGGAAGATTTCATCCATTCCCTCTCACTCCTATTGTTGTCTTAAGGATTACAGTTTTCATGTACAAGCCTAGGGTTTGGGACAGTTTGGGGTTTGGAGGGCTTCTTGGGAGTGTGAAGGGGCTCAAACCAGAGATGGTCTTTCTCTGTCCCAGCAGGAAAAATGCTGGTGAGTCCAGGCCCAAGCTCTGCCCCTGGGGCTCCCTGCAGTGCAGAAGGGCAGGTCCCACCAACTCCCATTAGAAGACAGCATCACCTGGCGAGGGGAAGGGCTGCTTGGGGCTGGCCTGGCCAAGAGCTCTCTGGAGCATGGTCCTTGTGGCACACCGAGGACACTGAACTGGGACACGGGGACTCGGGCCTGCCAGATGGAAGCCAGCAGGGAGGGCTGTTGTTGGTTAACTCGTAACAATTTGTACAAACACCATGGGAAACGCGAGGCCCCTGGGAGCCTTGGTCTTGTCGGAGCTGTGGTTCACCAAGAGCCTGTTGCAGATCCCAAGTCCCCTGCACGTCTTTTCCTTTCCCTCCCTCCAGGAGCCTGAACTTGACCTCATCGCAGGTGACCTCGGTTGCCCTTGCTGCCTCTGACTCGGCCTTCTGTCTGGCCCATTCTTTGTCTACCTTCTTGGAGAATCATCTGGGGGCACCTACATTCTGTTTCCCTTCCCCAGGCCCAGCAGCACCCACCTGCAGCAAGCACAGCCTCCACACATTAGCGGCACTCGTGGCCTCTGTGGCCCAGACGGTGGTGTTTAAATGCCCCAGCCACTTCAAGGTCTCCACGTCCATTCATTCAGGAATGCGTGATGTATTGTGCATACAACTATGAGCAAAACCAACCCCCATGCACGCATCCATGCTGCGTGCAGCCTGGTAGCTGTATAATACCAGCTGTAATAGAGACATTCGAGAATTGTGCACACACACATGTAAAATTGCAGCTGTAATCAGAACCATGACAAGAGACACAGAATGGTGACAGAGCCTGAAACTGGGGGACTAGTCATAGAGGCCAGGGAGGCTTCCTGGAGAAGGTGAGGACTGGGCCCCAGGAAGGAATAATGAGGGCTGCCTGAGTCAAGAAGGGAGCGAAAGTGAGCCTGGCATGAGCTTGACTCCCAGAGAGAGAGATTTCAGGAGGAAGCCGGGGAGCTGGAGCCCAAAAGCAAAGAGAAGTATGATAAGATTGAAGACAGGAGAGGGAGGCCATAGGGAGCACTGAATGCCACGCTGAGCATATTGGTCTTTATTCTAGCGGCAACACTGAGCTATTGAAGGCTCTAGGCAGTGGAGGGACAAGGTTAGATTGACTGGAAAGAATGTTTCTAGCTGCAAGGTAGAGAATAGACTACAGGGGACAAGCATACTTGGACAGATCAACTGGGGGGCATTGCAGTGGTACAGGGAAAATTGGGGATTCATATATAGGGAGGGTGAGGTGGAGTAGAGAGGAAAGTGGGTGATTCCAAAGAAATTTAGGACAATCAAAAGCATCCTTATTGGAGGTTAGATATGACTTGAGGGTGAGGAAAGAAACTTGCTTACAGATTTCGGATGGATGAGATGCAATTTGCCAAGGCAGGAAACTGAGACCAGACTTGGGAGAAGTCCTGAGCCTGGTTGGGAGCAGGTGAGGTCTGGGGACCTCTAGGCCATCCAGGACCATTCTCCATGTGATCTCATGCTGCTTTCCAGCCGAGAGCTGGTCACTTCACACTACAATCCATGGGCTTCACCAGGGACAGTTCTCCAGCCAGGAGCGAACTTCCTGCCCCTCTCCCTAGAGAGACCCAACACTTCATTTAAGGCAAGTCTTCGTCCAAGAAGTCCTACCGGATAAACCAGCTTTGGTACGGCACCCCTCACTGAAGCAGTGATGAGAGACCCAGGTACCCAGTTACCATCTTGCAAGACCAAAGCCTGCAAGAGGCGCTTCCCCGCATGAAAAGACACAGCAACTCTGCGTCTCTCTGCCTTGCACTCTGGTTACTCAGACGCACGTCCTGGTGCCCTGCCCGGCAGACAGAAACCCTGCCTTGTAATCTTTGTGGCCTCCACACCCCCATGCCCAGGGTCCTGCACCAGCACCGGAATTGAACCACAGCCTCCCCTCCGAGCCTGGCGGTGAGCAGCCACATTTACATCCCAACATACGCATTCCAAATAGGTTGCAGGAGGTGCTTGCTAAAACACCATTCCATCTTGTGCTTAGAGCTGAGGTCGAGCAAATGGATCTGTGCAGAAAATGCTCTTTAAAATGCATTACGCACATGAGTTTAAAGAGATGCCTGCTGCTCCGTGAATTTCAAAAAGGAGCAAGCCAGTGATGAACAACCTCTGTTGTTACCAGGCTAAGGAACAAGGTGCTCTGTCTGTCTGCCTGTAAATAAAGTAGGGACATGTATCACCTACAGGGCTTCGCCGGAGGGAGACTCTTAAACCTGTTGGACAGGAAAACACAGTTCCCAGCTCATCAGGATATCATACAATAAGATTCTTATTTGGATTAAATATGAAAACAGTCACAGCTGGAGGGAGGGGGTCTCCATATCCACTATGAAGGACAGGGTCTCAGGGAGGCCATGACTCAGGGTCATAGTCCTACTTGGACTTGCTTGGGTATGAAGGTGGCTCCTATGTCAAGAGCAAACACCTGGGAAGTGGCCCCAAGGCAAGAACAAACAAGTGTGACTATTGCTAGGTTTTGTTTTTTTTTTTTAAACTAATCTAGCCGATTTTATTCTTTAACTTTTCTATGCTGGGTGGCACTACAAAGACAGGTCCTAGCCTAGCTTAATGGAGGAGGAAATTAGTTGAGATCATCTATAGTATATTAATTATACTGTAGACATCTCAGGAAGAGGTTAGCTTTGGGGGCAAAATTCAACCAATACAAACCTCTGAGTCTGTGTCCATCATGTTCCACAGGAAGAAGAGGAGACACCATCTACCCCCATGCTTGACTATCTGCTGTCATTCATTCATTCATTCATTCACTACACAGCCTGTCATTAAGGCACAGGCCCAGGTGGCTGGGGACATAGGATGCACAGGAAATACATGGCCTTGTTTGGCCTTTTTCTCCTTCAAGCTGGCACCCGACACCTTTCTAAAGGGAAGGGAGCTAACAGTTGGGTGCCAGGCACAGAGGGTGCAGTAATAACCAGGACAGACGGGGCTTGCAGTCCGATGGGGGAGACAGGAGGAACTGGATGGTGCAATGAATCCCATAGCAGAGAAAGGGCAGAGGCCATGCAAACACACTGTTTCCACTCCTCCTAGAGCTAGCTGTGAAATGAATGGTGGAACAAGCTTTTAGCAAGCCATGATTAAATATGCGTCATGTCCAACGCACTGGGGGGAGATTAAAGACCTGAAGAAGCCCTTCTGCTGCTCCAGGGCTCTGCACACAGATGCAAGGAGCTCCAGAGCAATTCTGGAGCTAAGTGCAAAGCAATGACTCCACTCTGAGCAGCTCAACTGGGAAGGTGAACGCACCCTGCTCTGACAGGCAGAGAGAGGAGAGTTTGCTCTTACTTTGGGGAGCAGAGTTGGCTGTCTGCAGACTTCCTTCTCTGTATTACAAATCATCCTGGGTCCCTCTGGGCTGGGGTGTTGGTGTTGTCATGGGGCTGTGCACAGAAACATATACCAGATGAAGGATGGGCTCTACTCCGCCAAGGTGAGCAGGTGTATAATCACCCTGGTGAGAGTGGTTTGGGCAATTATTCATCCAGACTGTTTTTACTAGATGGACAGCTTCTCATCAAGGCTCAGGGAAGCTGGGTTTGTGACCTTGGGCAAGTTATTTGCTCCTGGAAACCCCGACCCCCAGCATCTGCAGATGAGTAGTGCCTGCCAACTAGTCCCCAGAGTGCATTTGTGAGCCCAAGCCACCTCCACCACTTTCGCATGACGTTTATCAGGCAAAGCAATGAATGATGCACGAGTGCCAGATGCCCTGTGCTGGGAGACAGGCTTCTTGCTCAGCTCCCCAGGGCAAGCCTCATTCATTAAGCAAGCATTTACTGAACACTTGCTGAGTACTACAAGTGTGCTGGCCACAGCACAGAACTGCAGGTACGCTGCTGGCTGGCACTACCTTGGCTCGCTGAGCTTGGAATTTCCGCGGTAGTTTGTTTTAACTCAACTCTGCACACATTTCACAGCAGAATCCCCACCCTCCACTTGCTAAGGAAACAATGGAGAAGGTGGTGAGGGCAGAAACTCTGATGTCGCACTGCCTGGGTTCGAATCCTCGTTTTGACACTGAATGCTGTAACGTGAGCAGGCGACAATTCCTCGATGGAATGAAGGGTGGATCGTGTGAAGCACTGACATGGAGGACACTCTCAATACACTGGCCTGCTGTGGCTGCTGTTACTATCAGACTACTTTGAAAAGAAAGTGTGCGCAGCCATGTGAGGATGTCTCACCTGGCCTTCCTCCCTGGCTAAGGCCCCCGGCACAGAGCACAGCTCACAATCTTCACTGTTGCCTTGTGACTTTGGGAGGAGCACCCCCATCTCTCCCTGTTCCTCTAGGAAAACATGCATTTTAAATCTTCCGCCTTCTCTAGAGTCCCCGGTGAGACTGACTGGTGTATAAAAGCCCTCTTCAGGAAGAAGAGACCATAGAGTGGGACGTTGTAAATTGAGGCTACTTTCTTCTGGAAAACCCTGCCGCTGGGTCTCTGGGCCATTGAGCAGGAAGCACGTCTCCAAAATCTCAGCTCTGTTCAACGATTCCCAGCAGACAGGCTCACTGCTGCAGGGTGGGGGCCCTGAGCCACGCACGGCTATTCAAAACATCCAAAACATGATTACTTCAACATGGAGGCAAGATAAAAAGTATTGCAATATTCGCATCTTTTTTTATTCTATATCATGTTTTCAAAATCTGGTGTGTGTTTTGCTCTTACAGCATATCTCAATTCAGAGGCTGCATTTTCAACAGAAACATTTGATCTGTATTTAGATTTCATAAAATGTAAAGTGGAAGACAGATTCATATATTTGGGTTGTTCCAAACAAGCATTAGAGTTTTCCAATAATTGAATAAAGTGTTACTGTTTTTTCCATTTTAATTAAGTAAAAGGAAACCTCTGCTCCTCAGTCGCACCGGCTCCCACCACAGTGGTCCATCCCTAAGCCCCACCGCAAGCCACAGCTGGCAGAACCTCCCAGTGGCTCCTGAATTTGTCACAAGACAACCACCCAGAAAGCTGTCCCAGGGTTGGCATGGGTTGAATGCTCAGTGACCTATGCCTCCGTCAGGGAGCAGCTGTGACTTTTTTTGCAATTCTTTCACACGTTAAGCCAAAACCTGCCTCTTTGTAGCTTACATGCTCCCACCTTCCTTTTGTTCCCCGGAGCCAAATGAAGACAAGCTGGCTGCCTCCACCATGCGGCGACTCCTCACAATTCTAAGGCAACTCACACACCTCCATAGTCTCTCTCTCCCACTCTAAACTCTCACACTCAATCTGTTTAGTACCATGGGAAGAGAAACCGAGTAAGCAAGTATCAGTCCTTCACACTTTAGTAGAAATTGGCCCATCAACTTGCTTTCTTCTGTAGGGGTGGGAAGGTGAACAGATGCTCCCAGCTATCTGGGGTCTACTTACTCCAGGCTGTGGGGCCCACGGAGGCAGCGGGAGAACCAAAGGGTGTAATAGGACAGCAGCAGAACCAAAGGGTGTATCATCTCTGGCCAGCCCGAGCCTGCATGGCGGTGGAGCTTCCAGGACACTGTGTGGTTGGTACTGATACGTGTGATCATCTCCAGCAGCCTGTGTGCAGAAGGCCAAGCAGTAAGTCACAGATGCCACCATGAATGCCTCAGGGCTGACACCCATCCTGGCGGCAGCATATCACTTGACCTTCTGTGCCCTAGCCCATCTGTTGCTTGGAGAGGGGAGACGGGCAGGCACGGAGAAGGGATATGGAGACAGGGCAAGGGCACGCCATGGGTCCTTCCCTGGCTGCCTCAGACCAAACCCCTCCTCAGATGGCCGTTTCCACCAACACCCTGGGGCCAGCTTCAGGGGCTGCCCTGCATGTTTGCATGGCCTCTGCCCTTTCTCTGCTATGGGACTCATTGCACCACCCAGTTCCTCCTGTCTCCCCCATCGGGCTGCAAGCCCCGTCGTTCCTGGTTATTGCTGCACCTTCCATGCCTGGCACCCAACTGTTAGTTCCCTTCCCTTCTGAAAGGTGTCAGGTGCCAGCCTAGAGGAGAAAAAGGCCAAACAAGGCCGTGTGTTTCCTGTGCATCCTATGTCCCCAGCCACCTGGGCCTGTGCCTTAATGACAGGCTGTGTAGTGAATGAATGAATGAATGAATGAATGACAGCAGATGGCCAAGCATGGGGGTAGATGGTGACTTCTCTCCTTCTGGTAGGATGTGACGATGGGCACAGACCTGAGGTTTGTGTGGGTTGAATTTTGCCCCCAAAGCTAACCTTTTCCTGAGCTGTCTACACCTTCATCCTGGCTTTCAAGACATGAGAAAGGGTAGATGCCACCATCCACTCAGGCGGTCTACCTGAGTGGTAGACACCCACACCCATCCACTCAGGCAGTCAAGAATGATCAGGAGAAGAGGGCATGGCCGACCCCTCTTGGCCACACCCAATGCGGCCCTGGCCTCTTAGTGATTTGCAGAGCACCAGGGAGGCGGAGCCCAGCACCACCCAGGGCGGCGATGACCAAGGGGACTTTGCGTGGCGTCAGTGTCACTGGGAGGCATGAGTTCCCGGAAGAAGGGGAGCTGGGAGAGGTTCAAGTGCGCCAGGCGGCCAGTGGTGACGATGGTCATGAAGACACAGACCCTGCCCAGCCACAGCACTCAGAGCCCGACAGTATGGCCACCAGGAGCCCAGGCGGAGGCCACAGAGGGGGAGACCGTCTCGGGGGAGACAGCTCCCACCCACGTGACTGGCAGCCCTGCCCACCCCACACCCTGACCACGCGCCCTGAGACCCAGCCAGGAAAAGCTCTGAAAACAGTCTGCACTGACTGGTGACTGCTGACACACATCCAAGAGCATGGCAGCCTGCTGCTCCTGGACAAGGCTGACCCTGCAGGGCCCGAGCCTGGGCTTCCTGGGGATGGCCTGAGCCGCTTCCAGGAGCTCCTTGTCCCTCCATCTGAAGAGCAACAAGACCTAATGGCAGGTGACACCCCATCTCGGTGCCACCAAGCATAAGTGTGCTCTCCCTCCGCTTCTCCTCACTGTGACTCTGTGTCACCGCTGTGCCGAGGAGCTTAGCCTACAGACCTCGGCTGGACGGGCTGGAGCTGCTGCCCTTTCCCCGGATGCCTCGCAGCTGCCAAGCCTGCTCCAGCCGCTCAAGAGTCTGTTCTTCCCATCATGTAGCCCAGTGCTGTGCTGGCCCCACCACAGGAACCTTTTTGGCACCTACCCAGCCCAGGAGAAGGGTTACCAGGCCCTTCGCCACCATGGGAAGAAAGGCTCCATGATGGTTTCCAAGCCCAAAATGAAGGCAGTGACCTTTAGGACAAAGTCCTTGTCCATGCCCTCAGCCTCCTAGCCTTCTCCAAGCAAGAGCTGGTGACATCATCCTCAGAGTCACTCTCACCAACCTGGCAAAAGTCAGGAGTGAAAAATATCAGCCAGAAAGAGTCCCCATGCCTTTCCCCTGCCTGAAAAACAGGGGGCAGATCATTGTGGAGTCTGGAGATGTTCACACCTTAACGAGCAGTGAGCATCTGCCTGGAGCCGGCCCAGCCTCAGCCTTGCATGGAAGCAGACTATAGCACAGAGAAGGGGATGGCTCGCTGAAGGTCACAGAGCACGTTCGCGGCTTCCCTGGGCCTGTGGGCCCAGAGGAAAGTCTACGCTTCCCAGGCTCAAATCTCAGCACTTGACAAATCAAACCAGATTTTCATTGTTCCTCTAGCCCAGGCTGGGCCTATGGAAGCCGTAAAGTCACCCAAGCCTGTCACTGGCATCCTGCACCCCGCCCCCCGGCTGTCCCGCTGCAGCCTCCTTCCCGGGGGCCCTTCCTGGGCCCAGGTAGCTGTCAAAGCGTTCAAGCAGAACCTCCCAGGCTGGGTCAGCTGCTAAGGGTTACAAGATTCTAAACTCGGGACAGCAGTGACTGTGCAGTGAAGCATTAACCTTGTCCAGAGAGAGCTGGCCTTTGCCCCTGCCTCCTGGGAGGTGACCGCTAAGCCCTTGGGATGTCCTGCCTGATAAGAGTGTCTTTGTTTAACTGAGGGTCTCGGGACACCCCAGATCACTTATGCTGACAATATGCTTTATGGAGGGGACCTTGGGCTCAACCCCCAGAGGACTGGAGATGAAGGTCAGCTGCATGGGTGAACACATCTATGTGGCAGAGACCCAGTGGCTACTTCCGGGTCTGGCAGCACTTGTGTGCAGTCACACATCATACAGGTAAGTGGTGTCCGCATGACTTCCTGAGAGAGGAGAGCTGGAACTCACCTCCTGGACCCTGGCCCACGCGCCCTTCCCCGGGCGGACTTCACTGGAGGAACTGTAGCTGTGAGCACAGCTGTGTTCTGAGAGGACTCCAGCAGAGCCCAACGGGAGGGTGGACTCGGGAACTCTCGAGAGACACTGATTCATCCTCTATCTGGATCTCTATTTCCACCTCAAACTAAGGAAGACCGACAAAAGTCTCCCTGGTCCTTTTAGGGGTTTCTGCATTTAAATGGCCTATGTGCATGCGTATGTATGTTTCAGCTGCAGGTCTGAATCTCAAATGCTGGCTGGAGCATCAGGCACTGGGGTGCAGAGTGTTTGGGGCACCTCAGCAGCACAGGAACAGTCCCTTCCCTTGACCCTGGCTCTCAGGACCGTGCGCCCAGTGCGTGGGCATGGCCAGCTGTGGCGGAGCTCATTCCTCACCTCACACTGGACAGGTTTTCTTCCTGCTATATGTATTGAGGAGCTACTACAGGCCTGGCATGGCTCAGGTGCCCAGGACACACACAAAAATAGATAAAACTACCACCTGCAGGAGCAACATGCCCCTGCCAGCAGGGAGTGGAGGGAGTCTTGTTGTCCATCAGCCCTACAAAGGCACTGACAAAGCCTGCAGAAAGAACTCTTTTTTACTTTGAAGAACTTGACCTCTCTCTCTCTCTCCCTCTCTTTTTTTTTCCACCTGCAAACACCTCCCAGCACTCCGTGAAGCATGTGGTCCCTACACACCTCAGGAAACAGGCATCCCACCACTCCACCTACCTGTGCCAGCTGCACGTCCCCATCCCTCTTGTTCCTCATGGCCCACGATGTTGGAAGAGAAAGACTCTGTTCCCAAGAGGACACAGCTGATGGCTCAGCTGCAGATGATGAGGCCCACAGGCGGCATCCCGGGGGCTGGAGGCCACAGGTGCACAGCGTTCCCTGCATCCACGAGGCTGAGCCTGATGGGAAAGAGGCATACACCTGCAGGCTTCCCGGGAGTAGTGGGCCACAAACAGGATGCCTGTCTGTGTAGGGGCTACCCAGCCTGGTGCTCTCCCTCCCACGACGGTTCTCTCTCTCTCATCCTCTCTCTCCCCTCACCCTTCAAAACTGCCTCTTCTCCAAGAAGAGTCACCTGCTGTCCTGCCTGCCCTGGGAGGCATCCCTCACCAGCTACATCGCTGAGCCTGGGTTTCCTCATCCGAAAAGTGGGAAGATAGCAGAGCCTACCTCCTGTGAGTGTGGTGAGAATTCTGTAGCTAAATTCACATTAACACGTGCCTGTTATTATTTTCTCCTAACGACAGTGGAACAGCATGGTGCGCAGTGAGAAGAGCATGGGTCCTGGAGCCCCCTGGCATGTGTGACTCCCAGCTCTGCCACTTAGAAGCTCCAAGAGCCTGGCCAGTCACCTGCCCCTTCCACACCGCATTTTTCCCCATCAGGAGCACCGTCATGAGGTTAAACGGGTGGATGTGTGAGGGCTGCATGGTGGGTCCCCAAGGATGCTGTGTGTTTTCCGTATCATGGCGATCACTTGCTGAGCCCCTTCTTGGCCTTTCTCTGACTCCTCTGGCACTTTCATACACTGGGGACTATGGTGCCGCCCTGGTCTTTCCCACGTGGGTCCTGACTCTTCACCCAGGCGTCAGGCTCCCTGGGGAAGGACCAGGTCTTATTCTGCTCACTTGGGACTGGGCCGGAGCTTCTCAAGAAATAGGAGCCGGGCGGGTCTGAATGCGCCCAACACCCACCCAGTAACCTGTCCAGGGCCCACCCTCATTTCTGAGCCCCCTCCTTACCTAATGATTCCAAGATGTCCTAGAACCTTCTCCCAAACAGCACCTGCGGAAAAGATGGCGGCTTGGGCTCCGGCCTTGCAAGTGTCTTCTGGGCCGCAGAACGAGGCTGTGGGCAGGGTCTGTCTTTCTCGTCCCAGCCCCAGCACTGGGCCTGGCGCTCAGCAGACACTGGCGGGATTATTTGAGCAAATTCGGGTTTTACCAAGCAAGAGAAGCTTCGCAGTGGTCTCAGATCTGTTAGGTCCACACCTAGAGGGGCAGAGGTCCGCGCCGTCCGCAGGAGTGGGAAGGGCCCGCGTCCCCCCGCTGGCCGTCGGCGGGTGGGAGAGCCCGCGTGTCCTCACTCACTCACCGAGGGCCAAGCCCCGCTGAGGGCAGGGAGACCGTCAGGCGTCCGGCAGCAGCAGCGCCCCCTCGGCAAGGATGGCCGGCCACAAACAAGCCCTGAAGGAGGGCGAGTGTGACGGGGGCTGGAAGGGGAGCCCCTGAGGCTGGGGAGGCCGGGGAGCAGCCTCTCAGCTGAGTCCTGAGGACAGCGGAGGACAAGCGCTTCACAGGGAAGCTTTTCATGGGGGCTGTGGAGGCGAACCCCTCATTGCCGGGGAAGGAGCTCAGTGCATAATGTCCAGATAAATCGAGAGACAGCCACCGAAGCACGTTCTTTAGAAACATGCTGGCAGGGCCAGGTGCAGTGGCTCACGCCTGTAATCCCAGCACTTTGGGAGACCGAGACAGGCGGATCACCTGAGGTCAGGAGTTCAAGACCAGTCTGGCCAAGATGCTAAAACCTGTCTCTACTAAAAATACAAAAATTAGCTGAGTGTGATGGCAGGCGCCTGTAATCCCAGCTCCTCGGGAGGCTGAGGCAGGAGAATCACTTGAACCAGGGAGGCGGAGGCTGCAGTGAGCCGAGATCGCGCCATCATACTCCAGTCTGGGGGACAAGAAGGAGGCTTCATCTCAAAGACAGACACTGGCAGAGGACACAGGCAGTAGCTGGGAGGGCAATGAGGAGGAGCCCCTGGAGAGGGTGGTGCTGAGGCCTGGATGTGTCATCCTTAACCTACAGAGTTCTTTGGCTTTAAAATTATGTACATGTATTACTTTGATAGAAAAACAACACAATACTGGATTTCCTTAATTCATCTGATCAGAGTAAGAGGACGGGAGCCTCAATGATGTGGAGATGGATCACGTCAGGTTCATGTGCAGGTCAACAACGATGCAGCCACCAATTGAGTAGGACATAGCAGTTAAGGATGAGGAGGAGCTTGTGCTCTGCTCTTGAGAGATGTCTACAATACATCATTACACGGAGAAGACAACGCAGCCAACATGCTCAGAAAGACATCCCGAGCTGGGGAGACGTGGGAGAACCCATCCCTACCCCGAACAGTCTGTGGCCCTCACGTGGCGGCCGGCAGTTCCTTCGTGAAGACTTTCCCTTCCTCTATTGTCCATTTTGGCCAGGATTTCCATTTTTAGAATAAGCATGGATTTCAATTGTGATCAGAAAAGAGCTTATGCCATAAAAATATATATAAATAAGTTCAAAGGAAATAAGTGTCATTTATTTTCCTTAAATCATATATATATTTTAAATTTATATATGTTATATATGCATAAAACATTTATATACACATGAGGTGTAACTTCATGTTCCTTACTAGACCACCAAATTGTGCAAGAACCATTGGAGGGAGGGGCCCAGGAAGAGTCAGAGGGGGAGATCCATTGCCTTGTTGGGGGGGGTCAGCCCAAGAAGTACAAGTTGGGTCATGAGAAGGGGACACTTAGGAGTTTTGTCCTTCTTACTCTTCTGGTTTTGTTGCAGATAAAATACAAGACACTCAGTTACGCTGGAAATTTCAGATAAACTATGATTTTTTTTTTTTTTTTTTTTTTGAAACAGTCTCACTCTGTGGCCCAGGCTGGAGTGCAGTGGCGTGATCTTGGCTCACGACAACCTCCACCTACCAGGTTCAAGCAGTTCTCCTGTCTCAGCCTCCTGAGTAGCTGGGACTACGGGCATGCACCACCACATTTGGCTAATTTCTGTATTTTTAGTAGAGACAGGGTTTTGCCATATTGGCCAGGCTGGTCTCAAACTCCTGACCTCAAGTGATCCACCCACCTCGATCTCCCAAAGTGCTGGGCATGAGCCACTGCATCCAGCTTTTTTTCTTTCTTTAAGTGTAAGTGTGTCGCAAATATTTCATGGGATATACTTGTACTGAGAAGTCATCCATGGTCTCTATCTGAAGTTCCAGTGAGCCAGTGGGGTTGGGGGACTGGAATTGTATTTGCTCCATCTAGCAGCCCGGTGCTTTGGGGACTGGGGCCCCTTTGAGAGCCTGATGTAAACTGACTTGCTTCTGGAAAAGTCCCACTTTGCAAACAATTCCAGAGAATTCAAGGACCCCTTTGAAAGTCCATCTGTGAATTTACACCAGGACTTGGAAAACTTGTTCCATAAAGCACCTGATAATACTTTTTTTTTTTTCCTTTGAGACAGAGTCTTGCTTTGTCACCCAGGCTGGAGTGCAATGACGCAATCTCGGCTCACTGCAATCTCCACCTCCTGGGTTCAAGAAATTCTCCTGCCTCAGCCTCCCAAGTAGCTGGGATTACAAGTGCCCACCGCCATGCCAGGCTATTTTTTTTTTTTTTTTGTATTTTTTAGTGGAGGTGGGATTTCACCATGTTGGCCAGACTGGTCTGGAATCCAACCTCAGGTGATCCACCTGCCTTGGACTCCCAAAGTGCTAAGATTACAGGCATAAGCCACTGTGCCCAGCCAATAGTACATGTTTGCAGCAAAAGCAGAAATGGATGAAAGCTACACAAGTGGACATGGCTATGTCCCAAGAAAATATGATGAGAAGCTCAAATCTGGACTCCCATAGTCGTTTCTGTGTACTAAGAAAGATATTCTTGGGTGGGCGTGGTGCTCACACTAATGCTTTGGGAAGCCGAGGTGGGAGGATGGCTTAAGGCCAGGAGTTAAGAGACCAGTCTGGGTAACATAGCAAGATCTCATCTCTACAAAAAATTATAAAATATGCCAGGCGTGGTGGCACATGCCTATAGTCCCAGCTATTCAGGGGGCTGAGGGAAAAGGATCGCATGAGTCCAAAAGTTTGAGGTTGAGGTGAGCTATGATTATGTCCCTGCACTCCAGCCTGAGCAACACAATGAGACCTTGTCTCAAAATATATATGTATGTGTGTGTATGAAAAAGTATACATGTATATTCTATACACATATGTGCATAAATATATAAAAATGTGTCTATATATATATATGTATATATGAGAAAATGAATATATATATTTTTATCTTTCTTAGCAGACAGGCCAGATTTGCCCAAAAGGCCGAGTTTGCCCATCCCTGGTCTAGAACATCTTTCTACAAAACCGTCTCATCGTGACTCCCCAGGACCCAGCCACCCTCTCTGCTGCTACAGCCCAGAGACCTCCTTTCATGTGAGTTTGCATAAGGTGCTGAGGAATCCGTTGGGGCGGTGGTAGGAGGAGCTGTGTTTTAAGAAGATATTTGTCCTGGAAGGCACAGGGCTGGTACCGGCATGGTCCCTCTCTGATGATGGAGTCAGAGCAGCCCTCAGGCTCACTGGTCTGTGCACTAAAGCTGTGGGAGATGGCCATAAAAGTGGTCATTGCGGACGGGGGCTCAGAGTGAAAGGCCATCTGGGGAAAAGGATGGCAGGGCGGCTTGCAGGAGGTGCTTGGTGCTTCCTGGAAAAAGAGGGGGAATGAACGGTCAGCAGGTCCGTGCAGCACCGGAGGGGTCTCTGAGGCCAGGCCCTGCCGTGGGCACCAACTGGATCACTGGGTCAGGGTTTCCAGCTGTGGCTTTCTCGGGGTGCTCAGGAGAAGCTGAAGTGGGCCCCGGTTTGCTTCCCGGGACTGCCCTCTCCGTCCGTGATCTGCTCATTCGCCACTCGCTTGCTGTGGTGGAACTCAATGCCCACTCGCTGTCAGGTTCGATCGGAAGCCATGCTGGCTTTGTGGCACCGTCACATCATTGCCCAGAGAATGTGTGTGACTTCCTGACACAGGGAGAAACACACACTTGGTTGGCAAAAGCGCTATGAAGCAGAGCAAGACCTGCCCAGGCTGGGGCTGCACGCCGGCCCAGGACAGGATCGGCCCTGGTCACTCATTCCACAGGGAAGCCAGCCAAGTGGAAAGCAGAGAGCAAGCCGATCACAGGCTACACTCGCTCAGTGGAAAGTCTGTCCCCCGGGGGACCTTGTGTGTGCCTGTCCCACGAGCCTGGGATGCCATCAGCACAGGGAGGCACTCAGCAAACATTGGTGGAATAAATACATTAATTAATCACTCCTGAGATTTGCTTTTTCTTGCGTATGTTGCTCCTAGGGAATTCAAATGCTCTTCTTTTTATGATATGTGGTTGCTTTTTTATGTCCTTTCTTGATAAAATTAAAAGTGGTGGCTGGGCACAGTGGCTCAGGCCTGTAATCCCAGCACTTTGGAACGCTGAGGTGGATCGCTTTAGGTCAGGAGTTCAAGACCAGCCTGGCAAACATGGTGAAACTCCATCTCTACTAAAAATACAAAAATTAGCCAGACATGGTGGCAAGTGCCTGTAGTCCCAGCTACTTGGAAGGCTGAGGCAGGAGAATTGCTTGAACTCTGGAGGCGGAGGTTGCAGTGAGCTGAGATCATGCCACTGCACTCCCGTCAGGGTGACAGAGTGAGATTCCATCTCAAAAAAACAAAACAAACAAAAACTCCCAATCTCCTATTTTTGTTTTGTTTTTGTTATTACTGATCTATAAAATCCCAAATCTGAGGCCTACTTCCATAAATGAGTAGATTAGAACAATGGGTCTGGGTGATCATTGAATGGAACGGAGTATTTCTGAAGTGCCCCAAAATCGTTCATGTTTATCCATCTTTCCTGTTTACTCCAAAGCGTTTTTGTTGTTGTTGTTTTAAACACAGAACATTTCCATGCTCCTGGGTAAAACAAGGCATTACAAAATATTTAATACTAATTTCTGGGAAGATACTGAGGAAACTTTTACTGGGTCAAGCCAGCAACATAAAAAGGTTCTTTCGTAAAAGCACTAGATGATGGAACCTAGACCAGTTGCTTCTATGATTTTCGTCACCTGTAAGATGCTTTTCAAGTGGGGTTGGCCTGCCTCTCATGGAACTGGCCAAAGGTCTGGGGAGTAGAGGAATCAGAAGCAGAAAAGCCAGGTAGACAATTGATCATCCATCGTAGCTGCATGAAACAGCTAAAGGAGAAAAAGTGTGCTGAGTCTACGATCCCATAGACAGTCCGACATCCACGAGTGAGGAACAGATAATGCTGAGATTTCATTAAGAGGGTCTTGAAAAATCAAGCTGCCAGAATTAGACGCTTGTTATTTCCAAGCGGTTTTTGAATTTTCACAGTTTTTTTTTTTTTTAACGAAATAAATAATTCTATAGATTCTTTTCCCCAATCAGTTGCCTGCCTTTGAAATTAACCATTTCCCTGGCTTTCCCCCTGATTGGGACCGTGCCCTCCACAGTCTTGCTGAAGTGCTATTGTGTTGGGTGTTATTCGCTTAGCCACACATAATGTAACTTTGAAATGTGATGGAAAAAAATTAGCATTTCCAGTGAACTGGAAAGAATGCATCTGATTTCAAAATGTGTACTTGGAAAGGCGCACCCAAATTGATTCTACCAACTACAGGGCTCATTCTGCCAAGCCAAATCTGAAATGCGTTTTTTGCAAAAGGACAACTTTATTTATGATTTTTTTAGAGGAAAGAAATATGTAGATCCAGGCACACAGGGAAAAAAAAAAAAGCATCTTGAGGATTTAATACAGCTTGGATTAATCAAAGCACTTGCTTTTAAGCTGTGTGCCCCCACAGAGGAGTGAATTAATGAGCAATTTATGCAATGAATATATATTTTTCTTTCATTATCTAGGTATTTCTGAGGAACGTGCTTCTTCTGACTTGAATTCTCCAGATACTTCTCTGAAATTTTAGCTTCATTTTGCATGTATAATTACAGCCTCTAGTGAGCAAGTCTCAAGGTAGCCGAAAACTTCTCCCCCCACCCCCACCCTCATGCAAATCAACTCGGTTGCTCACCACTCAACCTCAAATATCCCCCCCACCCCAACCCTTTTGAATGAAGAATCTGTTTTGGAATTATCCTTAGGCCAGCGTTTCCAAGGCTGGTTTGGAGGAGGGGGTACTTTTTTTAAAAAAAAGAAAAATATGAGCATTTTAGCTAGGATTTTGGAAATAACTTCCAGAATTGAAAACAAACCATTAAAGGGGTTGCCTCTAGGTTGTGAGAGTGGAGTAGGGTGGGGTGGAATAGGAGGGCAAGGGGTGAAGCCCTGTTGTTTTTCATTGCGATATTCTCTGTTCTTTTTTTTTTTTTTTTTTTTTTT
>PVKP010029450.1:0-29003 GCA_004027715.1 Plecturocebus donacophilus
GCATTCTGATTTCGGGTGTTCTCAGCCTTTTTGCACTGGTTTCTTCCCATTTTTGTGGATTTATCCACCTGTTGTCTTTGTAATTGCCAACTTTCAGATTGGGTCTCTGAGTAGACGTCTGGCTTGTTGGTGATGAAGTTTTTTGTTTTTTAGTTTTCCTTCAGTGGATGCCCCTTCCCCACAGAGGTAGGTCTTCCTGGGTTCAAGCTGTGCTTGCTGTGAAACTCTCAGTCCTCAGCGCTTCCAATTTATGTTCTCCTTGTGGGGATGGGACCAACTGAGCCCGACTAAAAGGACACCCAGTCCCGTATACTCTGCACTGAGAAGCACCACGCTGGGGCACTGGCAAAACAGCTGTGCCGGCCAAGAGCGTTGCGCTGGCGACCTATGTGGCTCCTCCGCCAGGAATCTCTCAGTTTGTGGGCAACAAAAATTCAATGGAAATTGCGGCGTCCACTTGCTCTCTGCACTTTCACTGGGAGCTACAATCCTGAGCCACTGCTGATTGGCCATCTTGGATCTCTCTCCGCCTGGTGTTTTTTCTGTTTCTTAGTTTTCCTTTGGCGGATGCCCGTTCCCCAGAGCTGGACCTTCCCGGGTTCAGCTGTGCTTGCTTTGAAACTCTCAGTCCTCAGCGCTTCCAATTGCTGTTCTCCTTGTGGGGATGGCACCAGCTGAGCCCGTCTAAAAGGGCACTCAGTCCTGTATATTCTGCACCGAGAAGTGCTGCGCCGGGGTGCTGGTAAAACAGCCGCGGCAGCCAAAAGAGTCGCGCTGGCGACCCATGGGGCTCCTCCGCCGGGAATCTTCTGGTCTGTGGGCAACAAAAATTGATTTGAAAGTGCGGCGTCCACTCGCTCTCTGCGCTTTCACTGGGAGCTACAATCCTGAGCTGCTGCTAATTGGCCATCTTGGATCTCTCCACACATTGCATTTTCAAATTGTGAAACCAAACCATCTTTCCTTCTTCTCTTCCTTCTCCCTTCTTCCTCCCTGCTTTGCCCAGGAGCTCCCCTGAGGGAGGTCAGCTGCCATTCTGAAGGCCTTAGGATGATGCTGTAGGTGGTGGGCTAGCACTGTCGTTCTGCTGTCATTGCTGTGTATTAACCCACCATCAGCGGGCTGGGGACACTCCTTCCACCTGCAGGGCCCCCTGCCCAGCAGCACAGGGAAGGCAAGGTGGCCCCTCAGGAGCCTCCGGCAATCCTGGCCACATCAATGTGCTACCATCTGCTATCACTCTATGTGTTAAAAGTTTATACCAAGTGAACCTGGCTCTCCAGCGCTGCCTGGCTGCCTTTCTGACTCTCTGAGAAGTGGGAGAAGATGGAGGGTGGCAGCTTCCTGATGCTTCCTGTCAACTTAGCCAGGCAACAACTGGGTGTGGGCAACCCCCCCTCCCCACCCCACAAATGGAAATACAGGGAAGTCCGCAGTGTCATTGGTAAGAAAGCTGTTGATCCCTCAAAGAGAGTGTCGCTGTGGCTTTTCCAACCACCACATGACCTTGAGAGAAGCGGTTTGTTCTGCTAACTCTGCAGCCGGCTCCTCTGTGGCTCTCTTCCCCGCCTGATGAATGACAGGACTGCTTTTCTTCATTTCAATCTAAGCGGAGTTTTCACTCTTTGAGTCCCAGACAGGTTTTGACTCCTTCACTTGTCCCAACAGTTAATCATCTCTAAGTTGTCAGAAAGGGAGTGTCCGCGAGTGGCCCCTGTCCCCTATCACTGCCACTGCCTTTAATCCTGTCAAAATGTGGAGTTGGGCAGGGCCTACTAGCTGCCTCTGCTGGGAGGTCACACATTTGGGACCCTTCTTTGAAGGTCAAAGAGTCATCCGTGTCCGTTTCCAGATGGTGATCACCTTCCCAGAAGACAGTTCTAGTAACTGTCTGTAGGTGGACATGATCCTAAAACTGGTGACCTCTCCCTTCCAAGTAGCTGCACAGCAGTGGCTTTGGTGAGTCAAGTCAGACGGAAAGGAATTTAAAAGACCCATGACCCCTGACAAAGGGAATTTAAAGTCTCTCAGACCCACCCAGGGCTCCTTCTGCCTGTGAGTCTAAGATTCTAACCCAAAGGCAAAGCCCTGCACCCTGGACTGAGTTTCTCTATTGGGACAGCCTTTTCCTCTCTTCACTCTAACACTCTGAAGTGTGTCCATGCTGCAGAGCTGGAACAGCAAACACAGCCCGACTTCACCTGGAGTCGCTCACCCCGATGGCCGCACATCGCGAGATCCCTCCACTTCCACCAGTGACGGTCTTGTGGAGCGCTTCCAGAAACTGATGAAGAGTAACTTGCGTTATTTTATTTCTGGTTTTAAGGGGTATATCTCCTTGGAGACCTCGGATGGTGACAGAGAATCTATAACTGAACCCATGAGATGAGGAAGCTATATTGAATTAGGCAACGAAGATGTTACTTTTAAATCTGCTGGAAACGTGTTTAAACGTCGGGAAGAATTCACACGGAGACAATGGATCGTTCAGCAAGGCTAGTTTACTTTCTGCAGGAAGGATGCAACTCACCAGCAGTCTTGCCACCAGAGCACACCTGAACAAGGGAGACAGGGACATTTATAACTTTCATAACCTGACGCAATCGTCCTATTGCTGTGTCCAGTTTCCACTGGCCAGAATGGGACCTTACATTCTATGCTTGACCCGATTGGCTAAAAACTTGGAAATCTCCTGAATAGATAAGGAGGAAAGAAGACAAGGAAGAAGAGGAAGCTAGTCAGGAAAAGGTCAGGAGGGTTTCCAAATAAGGAATGGCATGCACCAGGGTTGGGAGCTTGCACAGTACTGTTCAGACATGCTGGAGCAAGTCAAGGTAGCTGATTTAAGACGTAGCTGATGTAGAGAATGTATATACATGGGTTTATGTTTATGCTAGTAGCGGGTAATGGCCCTAGAGTGAGAGACTGTAACTCCTTATAATATAGTCTAAGTTAGAAACTTTGAAGAAGAACTTTCCCATTTCTTATAACATCTGAGTCATTTTTTGATTTATTCATCAAGTATTGATCACTTAATATGTGCCAGGCATTGTGTTTGGTTCTTGGGAAATAGTGGGAAGCAAAGGCAGCTACTGTCCTGCCCACAAGGAGCTTGCAGTCTGGTTTTCTTTCTTTCTTCTTTTTTCAGAAGGCGTCTTGCTCTGTCGCCTAGGCTGGCGTGCTGTGGCCAATCTTGGTTCACTGCAGCCTCCACCTCCCAGGCTCAGACGATTGTCCTGCCTTGGCCTCCCAAGTAGCTGGCATTACAGCTACTTGGGTTACAGGTGTCACTGTGCCCAGCTAATTTTTGTATTTTTAGAAGAGGCGGGGTTTCACCATGTTGCCCAGGCTAGTCTTGAACTCTTGACCTCAAGTGATCCTCCCACCTTGGCCTCCCAAAGTGCTGGGATTACAGGCATGAGCCACCGAGCCCAGACACAGTCTGGTTTTCTAAAGATCTCATCATAATTGCTTACAAAACAAGTGCTACCTGCCACATGTTATACCAGTCAGCATTCACAGAACAGAACGATTCATCCATCCCATGTTGAGGCACAAATGGATCTTGTTCTGCTTTTTCCTCTCTTAGTAAGACTTTGTGGATAGTACAGCAAACAAACAACAATGAAAGACCCTACTCGGCTAGCAAATCAGTATGCTAAATAGAATGTAGCAGAGGCAATCCAGAAAGTGCTTTACTTTAAATCTCACTTAAAATTCTTTATTAAGTCCAAGAATTTAAGTATCAGAATTTACATGATACCAGAATACAGATGGGAGAAGAATAAAAGAACCACAGTCTGTGCAAGCTAAGCGTAACAACGCTTCCTGATTCTGCCTTTTTATTCTATGAGATTTAGCCAGCTAGCATTTATTGAGCACTTACTGTTTCAGGAACTGTTTTGAGTAGTTAGGCACAGAGAGTTTAAGTGACTTGCTCAGGGCCACACAGGAAGTGATGGAGCAGAGATTGGGACCAGGAAGTCTTTGAGTGGAGAGCCTTTCACTTTAGCACAACCCAGCCCTGCCCTGCCTTTGAGGAGCCAGGCTCCGGAGGTGAGGCCACGTGTCCAACTGGCCAGTGTAATAAGTGACGTGCTCTCAAACCTGTGACCTGTGAGGTGTCAGCCACTCCACAGGGCTATGGAATCAAACGAGAAGCATAGTCGTTAATGGGCAGCTATTTTCAGTTGCAATCATTACCCTTGCTACATTGTCAAGTGCTGACTATATATTAGGCATTCTGCAGAACCTTTCCTAGCTATTACCTCATTTACTAACGCCACCACTCTGTGAAAAGGCAATTCCCCTGTTAACTGAGGCTCAGAGAGGTTGGATGACTTGCCTAAGGCCAAACAGTGAGGCGGAGAGCTGAGATTCCAAAATCCATTTTTGTACTTCACTTTGAAATAGGCAAATTTCAAATGCTATGCAAGTTTTTATTTTAACACCCATGGAGGATGTTAAGCAAACATCTGCTAGGATCAAACCTGTGCATGCTAATTCGCTGCAGAATGCGTGTCGCCGCCCAGCAGGCATTCTTTCACAAACATGCACCCAAGCTCAGTCCAGGGGGCCAGGCACTGGGGTCAGCACCTGGAGAACAGAGATGAGAGGGGTGCAGCTGCTATCCTTGGTAGGTATCCAGTCTAGTGGAGAAGGCTCGTAGACCCTCATGGTAGAGCAGTGTGTTGACGGCTAGACTGGAGGTACACAGGGAGTGTGGGGAATGGGACAGCCCATCCATCCTGTGCAGGGTGCAGCAAAGTCCCTCTGAAGGAGCGTCATGAGCCGGGTGCTCAGGAATGAGGGGAACTGTGAGATGTTGGCAAGAGGAAAGATGGTTCAGTAAGTGGAAGGAGCATACGCTGGCATCACCAAGTGGCTAAATGGGTTTATTCAGGCAGCCAGGCATCCAAAGGAGACGGACCTATCAAATGGCATCATGGCCCTGGTGTGTCATGAGGCTGCGGTGCAAATGAATGAGGCCAGAGGAAGCACCCACAGACACCTGCGGGAGAGCGGGCATGCATCCAGTGGCGCCTATCAGCAACCTGCAGCCATGAACCCTCTGTCGCTAGATGGGCTCCAGGTATCCATCCCTCAGAAATTCCACTAATTGTGACCTTTGGTTTACTTCAAGATTTATTTTTGTCTTGACCTGAACAATTGTTCATAATGTGCCTTGAGAAAGTGTTAATTTGAATTTGAAAAAAAAAAATCTGTCGGTGCAGAATCTTTTACAGAAAGATGCCTAGCTGGGTCATGATTTCCTTGAACTGTGTTATACCTTAAATATTATTAAGTAAAAATAGCACAATACAGAACCGTTGGTACATTCTAATCCAATTTTATAAATACAGACTGGAAGTAAACTTGTCAGAGTGCTATTTTTAGGAATTACAGATGATTTTAGAAAATTGTCTTATCTGGATGTCTTATATTTTACACAATGATCATGTATTTTATAAAGTGGGAAAAATAAAAAATAAAACCCAAACACCAGAAAAGAACAAAATAGGGACTAGCTTATGGAATAAGTAGAAAAGGAAAATATAAAGTGAGCCCGTTATGGAATCAAGTGTGATGAAATTCGTCAGCATCTTTTATTGATTGATGGATGGATTGGCTGCCTCTTCCAGGCTGAGGGTGGCAGAGGCCCTGGGACCAGGGGTGACAAGGAAGGTGTTTCGGGCCATGCCTTACAGGACCTAAGCAGAGCATAGTCAACTCTCGTGCCAAATATTGCAGTCATCATGGAAAGGAACTGAGAGGAAAGAGCTGGGTGCTTGGTGTCGTGGCTGAATTATGTCCCGCCAAGAAGATGTTGAAACCCTAGTGCCTGTGAGTGTGAACGTGTTTGGAAATAGTCTTCGTAGGTGAGCAAGTTACAATGAGGCCATTAGGGTAGCTGTGATCCAACAAGACTGTGTCCTTATAAAAAGGAGAAATGTGGACACAGAGGAAGACATGCAGAGAGGAAGACGACGTGAAGGTACGAGGAGAATGTCCCATGCAAGCCAAAGCACACTTGCTTTGGGAGAGAGCGTGAAACAGATCCTCCCTCACATGCTCGGAAGGAAGCAACCTGCTGACACCCCTATTTGAGGCTCCTAGACTTTAGTATGCGGACGATCAATTTCTATTATTTAAGCTCCCCAGGCTGAGGTCCTTTCGCAGCCCAGGAAATGAATCCACTCTGCGTTCTAAGTCTTTTCTTCTACTGTGGCTGTGAAGTACAAAGTGAAGTCCATTTTCCTGATAAATGACACATTAATATGATACCTATTTCTCTTTCCTCTCCCTTTTCCTCTTTTCTATCTCTCCCACCCCTACCTTTATTTTATTAATAAGAGAGGAAATGAGAGGTTATACGATAAAATACCTTGCTTTTATCCCTTTTTCCCACCTCTTAAATTCAGGAACTCAAAGGAATGAAGTGGGTCTGATGACGTGGGACATGGAGGAAGGTGACAAACTGTATATAAACTGTGTACAAACTTCACATGGGGGCAGCGGTCCTGCTCAAGTCCCACTGGTCGTTGCCATGCTGGAAGGCCAGCCCTGAGGGGTGGGTTTTCTGCTGACTGGAGGGCAAGCCTCACACGTCCTTCACCATGTGCTCCTTGTTCATACTGAACAAGACATACCCAGCATTTGTGTCTTCTCTTTAAGTGTGCTGTCCGGGGCCAGGTGCAGTGGCTCATGCCTGTAATCCCAGCACATTAGGAGGCTGAGGTGGGTGGATTACCTGAGGTCAGGAGTTAGAGACCAGCCTGACCAATAGGGCAAAACCCTGTCTCTACTCAAAATACAAAAATTAGCTGGGTGTGGTGGCAGGTGCTTATAATCCCAGCTACTTGGGAGACTGAGGCAGGAGAATTGCTTGAACCCAGGAGGCAGAGGTTGCGGTGAGTTGAGATCTCACCAGTGCCCTCCAGCCTGGGCGACACAGCAAGACTCTGTCTCAAAAATAAAATAAAGTAAATATACTGTCTAAGTCTTCAGAATGGCTTTGCCTAACCACTGAGGCAGTCTGCCTAGGAAAGTAGAATGAAACTCTGTCCTTCAAACGTAGGGAAAACCAGAAGGGCGATAGGAGAGGGATACCCGTCACAAATCAGGTGGGGGCATTGCCTACTCATTTTGCAGTATTTGGTTCTGTCTTACTTACAGCTTCTCTGGCCAAAAAGGGGGCAACAAATCTTTGGTTCCTCCACTTGCTCTCCATAAGGAACTCTGCAATGAAGCCATGTCACCAAGGCTATCTGTCATTCCATGTACTTCTAGGGTTTCTAATCTGAAACATCAAGGAAGCTGTCGGTCTGTCTCCCCAGCTCAGTTCAGGTGTAATGTTTTTTCTTCGTAGTCATTGTTACACTCTGGCCAAATTCATAGCGAAATGATTTTATTTAGAATTGGGGTTTTACTTGGCTAAACTTTTCCATATGATGCTTATTCCGAAATTAACCCTTCATGCCAACACCTTTCTGTTTAGGAGAAAGAAAAAGGTATTGGGAGTGAGATCTCAGGATGACATTAGCGTGTTATTGGCTCAGTTCATCTGGTAATAGTGCAGGCTGTGTGGCTGACATGTTTGGTGATTGAAAGCATATTAAATATCCGGATGAATCAGTCCCATGAAGCTGATTCAACAGAGAGCGATAAGTAAGGACACTGGAGTTCTAAGTTTTTAACAGGAATAATATAACTGTGATTGCATGCCGTGCATATTTGCAGTAACAATCCATTTCTTTTTAAAATATATCTATCATCTGTCTTTTTATTTCTATTTTACTGTGAATCTATGTCCCTGGAACAAGCAATGACCTTACATTTTAAATAGGGAATTTAGTAACTCTAAACTTCAAACAGGCAGCCCTAAAGAAACAGCAAGTTTAGGAATACACGTGATACTGAATTGTAGGAGTGGATGCTTGGCTTCAGTCAAGTTGTCTTAGCTATTGATATAGTTTATAAATAAATTAATTCTCAGACAGGGCGCCCATTTGTTTTTGGAAGCATTAAATTTCACTTGTGACTTAAGTTACGGCTTTCAAATTAGGTTGTAAGTTTGACTTTGGTGTCTTGTAACTTTATAAGACGATCATGTGTGGTCTTCAGGGTGCAGTGGGTATTTCCAGGAGATAAACAAGACAAGCCATTGGGGTTAGAAAAAAAAAAAAACCTGAGAGCTTCTATTTATATTCCTTTTATCTCATCTCCTATCATACCATCGTATTATATCATATCATAGATGTCTGGGTAGGATAAAAGACATTTTATATATTACATACATTATATAAAATCCAAATTTTACATGTATAAAAGTTGCATATACTAATGGTGCGTATTTAATTTTGTTTTTAGGAATCAAAAACATTGGAAGACCACTGCCTTAGCCTATGGGTTTTGGTTTCACCATACTGGAAATAGAATTTAAATAGCCCACTTTAAAGTAAGGGGGAAATAGGCTTTATAAAAACAGGCTCTAAAGCAAGGGAACACTAATGGCAAAAAGCATTTTCATATTTTCCTTTGTTTCAGTTGACCTTGGGGCCAGATGGGATCAGAGGCACCGTCAGACATTTTGAGGCCTCCCTTCTCTGGTCCTATTCGAGTTCTCCTGAAAGGAGGGGAAGTATAAGATTAAAAGTATTCTCCAATTCCACAGTTTGTTTTGAAGGAAAAATCCTAGAAATGCTTTGGTAGATACAGTGTTATCACCTCTCTCACCTCAGAATATATGGTTACATGATCTGGAAAGCGTGGAGGAGAGTAGTAATTTTCTAACATTCTTATGGCTCCCTTTATAGCTTTCATGTGGCTTGTTTGGGTAGATTTGATGTGGACATGCTGTGCTAGGGCTCTGCAGCAGAGGACCCTGCCCTGGTGTTAGAGTAAGCATGCTTCTGAACAGTGGCCTAACCACCTTGGTGACTCAGTCAACTTACCTAGGCTTTGTTTTTTTATTGTAAGATGAGAGAAATAAATAGTGAAGTGCTATACAAACGTAAAGTGCAAGTATTTTTGCTGTGATTTCTCCACTTAGTCAGACCATCATGCCGGCACATGGAACTGTGCATGCTTTAAAAGGGAGCTCTGGTAACCTGGTAATCTCTTCCCAACCTCTTCTTCATTGATTTCGTATAGATAGTTGACATTGACCTTTGTGGGAATATCTGCACCATAAGAATCGGCAGAGCTATAAATCAGGGCTTTTTTCCCTCCCACCTGCTGCCTTCCCTGCCCCGTGAGAGCTGGTTGTTAAACGTTTTCCAGCACGACACCATTGGCACTGTCACTGTGGACGGGGATAGAGATCTATAGTAATCTTGTGCAGGTTGCATGCCCACCCTAGAGTGTGTGGCTCCCTTGCCAGAAGAACAAGGCACCAACTCATCAGACACAGACACCAGCCATCACAGGGCATTCTGGTGAATTCGTGCATGTTCAGTTGGTCTTTGCAGGCATCACATAGCACGTGCTCCATGCTATGAGGTGAGTTGGGAGATGAGAAAGAGATCCTGTCCTTCAACCCAGTCATGGTCCCTTCAACCCAATCACGGTCTAGTGGGCAGCAAGTTCTGCATGCTATCCAAACAAGAACAAACCCAGAGCTGGTGTGCACAGGACCCCACAGGAGTAGAGGCACCAGCTGTGCCAGAGTGGCCTGGGCAGGTGGGGTGTGGGGAGGAGGTTTCTGGCTGGACTCCCTGATCAATTCCAGGGCTTTGAGGATTTCTGAACATGCCATGCCCCTCTCTCAGCCAGTCCTTTCATCAGGGTAATTATAATGTTCATAAATTGAGATTGTTCATGCACAATTTCTACACCAGTAGCCAGCTTCTTTAAATGGAAAGGAACAGATTATATATACCTATGTCTCCAACTAGAGCAGAACATGATTAGTGAGAGAAAACGTAGACATAACGCCAATGCCTTCATACTGGGTTACCATGCATCTGATGGAACCCCCCAGGGACAGCCAGAAAAGCATCTCTTCTGGGTTTAGATATCACCTGCAACGTTGTGACAGACTAACACAAGTCTCCACCCCGTGCTGCCCTAATGCATCCTCCACCTGACACACCATAATGCTTTTTAAAGCATGCTCAAACAGTGAGATGCCCTTTGATTCAACTTGGTAGACATCTATTGAGCCCCTTCTGTTACCACGTACCAGGCATTAACGGGAGCCCAGTTCTGACCTGAGGCTAAGTTTTCCAGCCCAGCTCCTCCCTGGCTTCCAAGCGGATGACCGCCTTCTCCAGTCCTTTCTCGTCCCCATGCCCGCGCTCACTCTGCCCTCCCCTGGCTTGCCTCCTCCACTGTCTGCTCATCTTTCATGGCTGAAAGGCTGAGTCAGGCCCTAGTGATAAAACACCTCAAAGGAAATTGTGACAAGGACAGGAAAGCCTGAAGGTGAAGAACACGTGCAACATGAGAACCCTATCAGCAGATGGGCAATGGTGAATCAAAGCCAAGGGAAAGTCAAATTTAAGGCAGAAGCTGGGATCCCTGGGAGATAGGGTTTGGCTCTGTCCCCACCAAAATCTTAAATTGCATCTCCCAGAATTCCCACGTGTTGTAGGAGGGACCTAGAAGGAGGTAATTGAATCATGGGGGCCTTTCTGGTGCTATTCTTGTGATAGTAAGTCTCATGGGATCTGATGGGTTTATCGGGGATTTCCGCTTTTGCTGCTTCTTCATTTCCTCTTGCCACGGCCACCTTAGAAGAGCCTTTCACCTCCCTCCATGATTCTGATAACTCCCCAGCCATGTAGAACTGTAAGTCCAATTAACTTTTGTTTTACTCCCAGTTTCGGGTATGGCTTTATCAGCAGTGTGAAAACGGACTAATACACTGGGGAAAATCATCTGAATTAAGAGCGCTGGAGTGGGGCCTCAGGGCCCGGGGCAGATGCTGCGTCAGCATTTTGGCTTCCACAGTGGAGCATAGGGAGGAGGTTGGGAAAGAATGAGGAAAGAACGATGACCTGGAAGTGTTTCACTGTTCTAAGGGGAGTGAGCCTAAGGATTGAAGAAGGCAGTTGCAGAGGCTGTCTGCCATCCTGGGCGAGAGACGCGCTTGTGGCAGACATTTGTTTGAGGACAGAAGGGACTGGGGCTGCACAGAAGGGACTGGGGCTGCTGTTGCCTCTTGTTTGCTGGCTTTACTCCGAGAGCCCTGAAAGCATTGACCCTTTGCTTCAGTCATCCATTGAGTTATTCCCACCCAACCCCAACGTGCTTTCAGAACCCTTTTTGAAACAGAGACATCTCCAACTTGTGTTTGTGTCTAAGAGTGTTAGTCTCCTTTGTCAGGCTATGAAGAAGCTTTGTCAAGTCAGGCGGGAAGCGTGCTCTTGGCAGCCTCGCAAATCTGGCTTTAGTTGAATGGTGTTTTCTGTTTGTTTTCTTTAATCCTCCTCAGCTGGACATGCAGCAGTTGAGAGAGGCAAATGTGTGTGAACCTGGACAGCTTTCCAGATCTAGGGGCAGATGAGGGTTGATAGCCCTTCATGGAAGGGCACATGCCGAAAAGTTTGGCTTACAGACATAGATGAACTTGACTATGTCTACTCTGCTCAATGTGCTGTATAGTTTGAAAGGTAATGCTGTATTAATAAAAGAATGGATATGTCTACCTAAAAATGAGAAATTATAATGGATTGGTGGCCGTTGAGACCTTTAGAATTTGAGCTATCAACAAGAGCCTTGGATCTTGTGTTTTTGTGTTTTCTGTTGGTTGGTTGGTTGTTTTTTTAAGGTATAGGAGGTCATTCTACAGTGTGGTCCAAGTGAGCGTACCCCTCAGCTATTGCAAGGACCTCAGTGTTTCAGCTATTTGCTAGGCTTCAAAATATAAAGACTAGAATGTTTTAGGTTCAAAAAGAGCTTGTTGTGAATTTAAAATATGGGTTTTGCCTGTAATGTGTGCCAGAGAGACAGACCTGAGAACCAGACTCATGCTGAAGGACCAAGATATCTGAACCTCATCACCAAGCGTGAGGTCAGGGTCAGTTACCGTCAGTCCATATTTGCTGGGTACGTGCATATATTTTGCAAATTCGAGTGTATGGGAAATGGCAGAGAAGGAATGAGCCATGGCCTCAAAAACCTTGAGATTCAGTGCAAACATGTTCGCTGGGATGTGTAAACATTTTCAACCCACAGATACGTGGAAGGCTAATTCCACAGAGACATTTGCTAACTAGGCAACAGATTATACATGCAGTGTACGAGTTATGGAGGAGTAGGATCATAAGTTAAATAGGGTCATTAATATATCTTGTCAAATTGTGAAGACTCTTGTAATAGTGAGTGTTAAAATTGTACTCAAGCCTATAGAAATGTGAAGCATGTAGACAGTCTCTTTGGGGTATTTAGATACGTATTTAAAATGTTATATAAAAAGCATGGCTGGTAGTCTTACCAAAGAAAAAACTTTTTATCAAGCTGGATATGGTCTGATGTTTTGAAACTGCAAATGGGCCTGTTGCCTTTATCTCAGTCTTATCTAAGGAGTATTAGCAGAATGGTTTGGAAGTCAACATACACTGTTTTGAAATACAGTCACGCCCCATAATGACTTTTCAGGCAGTAGACCACATTTACAATGGTGTCTGCTAAGATCATAATATAGTATTTTTGCTGTACCTTTTCTATGTTTATTTTATTATGTATTTATTTATTTTGAGATGAAGTCTTCTGTTGCCCAATCTGGAGTGCAGTGGCACATCTTTTTTTAAAAAAGGACACATTGCAACCTCTGCCTCCTAGGTTCAAGTGATTCTCCTGCCTCAGTCTCCTGAGTAGCTGGGACTACAGGTGTGCCACCACCATGCCCAACTAAATTTTTTGTATCTTTTACTAGAGATGGTGTTTCATCATGTTGGTCAGGTTGGTCTCAAACTCCTGACCTCAAATGTGATCTGCCTGCCTTGGCCTCCCAAAGTGCTGGGATTACAGGCATAAGCTACTGCACCCAGCCCTATGTTTAGATACACATATACTTACCATTGTGTTACAGTGGCCTACAGTATTCAATATAGTCACATGCTGTACAGGTGAGCAGCCTGGGAGAAATAGGCTTGTGAAACCCTGAAAATTTGAGACAGGCCTCAGTTAATTTAGAAAGTTTATTTTGCCAAGGTTGAGGAGGTACACCTGTGACACAGCCTCAGGAGGTCCTGACAACATGTGCCCAAGGTGGTCAAAGCACAACTTGGTTTTACACATTTTAGGGAGACAGGAGACATCGATCAACATTTGTAACATGAACACTGGTTTGGTCTGGAAAGGCAGGACAGCTCGAAGGATGGGGCTTCCAGGTCAGAGGTAGGTGAGAGACAAATGGTTGCATTCTTTTGAGTTGCTGATTAGCCTTTCCAAATGAGGCAATCAGATATGCATTTATCTCAGTGAACAGAGGGACGACTTTGAATAGAATGGGTGGCAGTTTGCCCTGAGCAGTTCTCAGCCTGAATTTTTCCTTTTAAGTGATTTTGGGGGGCCTAAGATATTTTCCTCTCATGTTCTCCACAGCACCCCCCTCCCCAAAACATGCACACATTTTAAATCTTTTTTCTTTTTTTTTTTTGGAGAAAGCATTTTAGAAGAAGATGAGTCTCTAGTCCTAGGTTTTGTCTAATCTCTCATGACTAGGACGACTTATTCCTAGACAGGTAGGTCCTGAATTATTAGGAAAGCTCATTTTTAGAAAGTTGTCAAGTCTCACATTCTGTGAAGAGAAAACAGAGAGAGGAAGGAAGACAAACAAGAAAGAAAAGAACAATCCTGGAAAAGTCAATATAGGCCATGTTACTTTGAAGCCCATACATCAGTAGGCAGGTATGAAAGTTGCTTATATATGTAAATACGTTGCTGTTATTTTCTTCTGAGGTTTAAGTTATCTGACTTCAGTTTACAGGGCTTTACAAAAGCACAGCTTAGTTGTCACTAACTTCAAATTAGGAAAAATGGGGGGAAAAGGAAGGAACAAAAAATTGAAAACATTATTTTGAAGACTTGTAGCCCAAAGTAGAATTCAGTACAAACTGTAGAAAATAATAAAGATTGAAAAACATTAGGCAAGACTAGAATCTAACAACAGGTATACTATAGTTTTGAAACATAATTATTCTCTCTTCAGTCCCCCCCCCACCCTTTTTTTAAGACAGAGTCTCGTTGTGTCACCCAGGCTGGAGTGCAGTGGCTCAATCTCAGCTCACTACAGTCTCTGCCTCCTGGGTTCAAGTGATTCTCCTGCTTCAGCCTCCTAAGTAGCTGGGATTACAGGTGCCCGCCACCATGCCCAGTTAATTTTTTTGGTATGTTTCGTAGAGACAGGGTTCCACTGTGTTGGCCTGGCTGGTCGTGAACTCCTATCCTTGTGATCCACCAGCCTCAGCCTCCCAAAGTGCTGGGATTACAGGCGTGAGCCACCTCACCCAGCCAAATCCTCTTTTTGTGACTTGCACAGACCATTCATGACATGCTTGGACTTTCTGGTTTGTCTGGAACATCACTCTTTCTTAAACAACCAGTCATTTTACTCTAAGACTCAATTTACCATACAAGAATCTTTCTCATATGAAATTATTTCTCTTTAAGCTTTCTTACCATAGAAACTTCTTTATTTTTATAACTTTCTTTACATCTCTTTTATTTCCTGGTTCCTTTTCCCTTGTTTTCTACATGACTTTTAAATAAACTTTGAATTAGACAAAACTTGTTCATCTTTTTTTTTTAAAAAGATACACTTTGTTTTTAGAAAGAATATTTTCCTACAAATATACTTTTATTGGAAAATATGCAAATAATGAAATATCTATTTTATTTAACTTTAGATTCTACATTATGATGAGTTTGTCTACAAGTACTTATCCTATTATATTTACCTAAGTATTTTAATTGTTTACCTAGATTATTTATGAAAACTGTGATAGTTATCATTTAAAGTTATGGAACCATTATTGCAAAATTATAGCTGAGACAGTGAAAAAGGTTTGACTTAACTGACTCCATCCTGCTTTTTACCTCCAAGCTGACCTTGCTGATTTCTGGGCATAGGCCAAACTAACTTTGGGAGGAACTTATAGTTTAGTTTCAAAACAAAGACGATAACAAATTTTACTGCCTGTGGGATAGACTGCCTAAGCCACAAGATTAGAAGTTATGGTAATCTTACTAAAAGATGTAGCTATTTTTATTAAACCAATATTAATGTCTTATTTATTAAAGCTTATACAAGGAAAGATCATTATGATTTGGATTGGGTTTATAGTTTTTAACTCGTAGGCCAAATTTTTGACACCTTATAGTATTTGGCAGGGATAGGTATGAAATTGCTTGATTAACAAATGCTTGATTAACAAACAAAAATATATGCTGGCAGTTCTTAAGACATTTCTAATACTACTTTACCAATAATTTTAAAGCTAGCTTATTTATTAAATATATTAAGTTACATAAACTTGAAAAAGCATTTGACTAGTCTTTCTTCCAGATAAAGTCTTTGATTCAAGTGCTTTTATTTTCTTAAGCTAATTAATTTGAGCTCTTTATATATTTTCAGTTGTGAAATATTGTGTACACAACACATAAATACATAGAGGTGGTAGGCATGCCAATAGAAGTACATCTTGTAGATTCATAAATACCTTTTTTTGTTGTTTTTTCCTATCTTAGACTTTCAGATATTTGATAACCTGTTTCACAACTTGAGACAGTTGTCAGCTAAATAGCCTTAAATTTGCATTTTAAAGGAACAACTCAGGTGAAAATCAAATAGCAAAATTTACATCGTAAGGTACAGAGAAAAGAAGTCTGGTGGTGCTAGAGGGAAATTAAAGATATATGCCAAATCAAACATAAAATTATAGAAATCTATCAGAGGATCATATAAGGAGACCAATTTTATTTAGGTAGGGACTTCCTATCTTTTAACTGGATCTCTGAGCTCTGGGCAAAACCCACACTGAATCCTGGGTCTCCAGAAAGGGAGAATTATTATGAGGTTAGACCACGTGATCCTTTTACAGCGCACTTAAAAAAAATTTTTTTTTTTTTAAACAAAGACATTCCTAAGTGTCTAAACCATACTCTTCCTTAAAAACCCAAGAGTAACCTCTGTTGCAACTAATTTAGTCAAAAAAAACACAGGGGTCCTGGCTATCTATGTCCCTGGGATGTGAACATACCATGTGCCCCATTTCACCTCCTTGTATTTCTGTTCTTCAGCACATCCTGCCTGGTCTCTGACCCACCATCTATTTATGCCTTGATTTCATTCATTCATTCATTCAACAAACATTGGTTGAACACCTGCTTAAGTTAGATGCTGTTCTAAAAGCTGGGCAGACAAATGAGAACCCATTACCCGCTCTGTTGGGATTTATATCTCCGTGAGAAAACCCAAGGCTTTGCCTCTCTGACCCTCAAGGAGCCCATTAGGGTTTGACATGGAGTCTTGCTATGAACATGATTAGCCCTGCTTAGTTCAGGTCTCTTCTGGTCTGTGCTTTCAGAGTCCCTCTGTTCTACCGTTACCAACTCCTCATTATGTCCAAGGCTGAGGAACAGAGTATCAAAGGGAACAGAAAAGTTCCCTTCTCTTTCTGCCTTTGTTAGAACCATCACCATATTTTACAGCTAAATTGGCAAAAAAATTTCTAGTGGCTTGGCAAGGTTTTCTTTATAGAGGAGTGGTTATGATCCCTTTTATCCAGCCCCATGACACGCACCATGTCACAGCTGTTGGTGAAATTGATAGATGCTGGTGGATTAATTCAAGCCTAATAGAGAAGAAAGCAGCCATCACCTCCAGGCAGGCCTTTGGGATTTCTGATTGTGGCCTTCTGCTCAGCTCTTCTCCAGAGGGTGTTGGAGTGGGGGAACTCATGTCACTCATCAGAGTTCCACTTTGATGGGAAATGCTTCATTCTAGCACCAAAGTGCTATCTGCCCACTTATCACCAGGTTTCAAGCTGATTTATGGGCAACCCAACTTCTTTCATTTGGTTTACTCTTTTGTTTCCTTGAAAACCAGCTTTCCTGTTTGATGTGCATTTTTGCCCCTAGTAATTAACACAAGGTCATGATTACTTCTGGGGATTCTTTCTGGTGTGGGTTTGCTTGTGTTCCCCAAGAGTAGTTCTGGTTACATTGTTTCACTTGATTAATAATAATTTTTTTCCTGTTAGGTAGCTATGTATTTCATCCTGGCTTCTGTTTGAATTGTTACAAATTATAAATTGATAGAATTCAAATCAAGTTTTATTGTGCCTTATGCAAATACTTGCAAAATACTTAAATAAATCAGCAGCAACTAGTTTTCTTTTGAACACATAGACTTCTTTTGCATTTATTTTTTCTTGTTTTGTCTGTTGCTTTGAATCTTGAAGATCTAAGTGATGAATGATAGTTTCCTTTTTTTAACCAAGTTATTCATTGCAAGTATTTTTTTGTTATTGTTGTTTTAAGTGAATTCAGATTTGACCTAAGGAGATAGGGGTTATCATATGCTTTATTGGGTTTTGTCTTAAACTTTGTGAACATTATGAATAAGAAAAAAACCTTAAACCTGCAGATGTTGGTGTGTGTATATGTGCAGGTGTTGGTGTGTGTGTGTGTGCATTTGTATACATGAGAGCTTACATGTGTTTCATTGAGCTAAGGACAAGAACCCTTCAAGGTGGAAACAAAAAGGAAGTCTTGCCACAGCTAGAAAGATAATAAATGTACAAGAGCACATTGTTAGGACAATTCCACAGAGGGCACATCTGGAGAGATAGTGAGTACTGAGTAGTTTACTTTTAGTAACACAGTGCTTGTCTTGGTAGCTAATGTTCATATAATAAGGAGATTGAAATATAAAATATATACTTGATTTTCAGAAAATCTGTTTTTAGATGAATGCTGACAGTTCAGTTTTTTTCTCGTTAGAATTGGAACTCAGCCTAGCCTTGTTTTGAATAAAACTAATAGGATTGTGAAGTGGGGGAAATATTAATAAAGAAGCCTAGGAAAGGGTTATTAGCATCTCTCTGAGCTCTCATTGCTTCACTTCTCATAAGAATATCCAAGATAAAGGTCTTCAAGGCATGCCTTGAATGATCCACATCCATCTTGCTAAGCCTTGGGCTCCTACTGAAGCTTCAGGCTATTTTCCACTCCTGTCCCCACCCACTCAACCTGCTGCTCAGAATCCCTCTCTCCTCTGCAGCTCCTCCTCCTAGGACTTCCCTTTCCCTAATACTGGGTCATTGAATCTTGCTCACAGTGAATTCATCTTCCTTGCCTCATATGCAGCCTCCACTCCATCCCCATCTCCTCTCTGCTCTTCTACCTTCTGTTATCAAAGGAATATCACTTTCTAATATACGAATTCATTTACTTTTAATGGTGGTGGTTTACTGTCATCTCTCTCAGTCCCCACAAGTCCCCACTTCACTGATGGAGCTTATTGGAGGAATCTCTGTTTAGGGCTCCAACTGTAGAGAGCAGTGCTTTGAACCTTGCAGGCACTAATAAGTATCTGTTGAAAGCATAAATTCCTTGAACTACACTTGTTTTATCTTCTTACTAAATGCATTCACTCAGCTTCAAAGCATCTTCACAGCATGGCTCAGTGTATTGCATGGCGACTGGTACCCAAAACAGCCTGGAGATTGATCATGTAACCCAGGAGTTTTGTTTTCTCACGGATCCTGCCTTGTGTTAGGCAGGGCACTGGTACTCACTGGAGAGCAGATGGGTACAACAAGACCATTTAGGAGCGAGAGGAGCTCTTATATCTTCAGTGACTGATTTCATTACTACTTTTAAGCAGTTGAAGACATTTAGCGGTTTTACTTCCAGAGGATTTCTGGAATCACTAATTGATCATCCACACTTCTTTGCAAAAGAGAGATAATACTGTCTACAGAGATTTGGTAGAAACACAAGACTCTTAAGTTCATATCTGCATTGGAAAAATTCTGTAGGCAGTACCTTTATCCTTTCTAGGAAACCAGGAATTCCATAGGATATTCCATTAGGTAACTGGGAGGACTGTTTTCCAGCCTATTTTTTCTGTTGTCCAGATGGGCAAATTTCTATTGTTCTGTCAATGAGCTCACTGGTTCCTTCCTCTGTCTCCTTCATTTTTCTGCTTAGCTCATAGAGTTTCTTATTTTGACTAATTACATTTTCCATTTGGTTCTTTTTTTGAAAACCTTTTATTGTCAAGACTTTTTTTCTTTTTGTTTCAAATGTGTTTATAATTGCTTATTGAAACAATTTTTATGATGTCCATTTAAAAATTCTTATTAAATATCTTTCATATCTGTTTCATCTCAGGGCACTATGTTGATTGGGAGGGGAGGGAGTGCTTGGTTATGTTGAGGAAAGGATGATCTTGTTACCACTAGAGGATGATGGAGGTTCCAGCGCCCCACTTAGCCTTCTCTGACATCAGTCACCCAGCAGGTAGAGATGTGAGATTACAGCCTCCCACTCCAACCTTTGCTGATGGGAGGTTGGGGTGGGGCCACAGTTTCTCCATGAGTTTGGTTGGTGGAGGCAGTTACTGTCTAGAGGTTTTTGGTCTTGCCAGGCTGCCACTTTTCTGATCCTTTAGCTAGAGAGAGCAGGCTTTTCTTGAGGGATATTTTTGTCTACATCCCACTGGCATGAAAAAACATGAGGACAAAAGGCTCACCACCATGTTGATCCTCGGATTCTGAGGTGTCCCCTAGCTGGTCTGCCTTCTTCTCTCCACCTTTCAGAGTCTTTTATGTTTATTTCATATGTAGTGTCCAGGGTTATTAGCTGTGCTTGGTGGAATAGGAAGAAGCGTGTCTACTCCATCTTATCCTAGAACTGGAAATCTAGAAGAACTATTTTAATTTCCTGTTCTAGAAGAAGTAATTCTGAAAAGAAATCAAAAAAGAATAAAAGGTTTTATGTTAGCATGTTTGTTATTATTATTATTGTAATTTCAGCCCATTTCTGTGGCTTTTTTTCCCCTGATCTGTTTCTCAGAATTGATTTCCCTTCAACTTGGTGTTTTGGTCTTTTGCTATCTTCAAATCTTATACTGCTTTTTCCCCCTGAAAGTGCAATTCCTTCTTGCTTTAAAAGTAGGTATTTATCTAGTTGATGTTCCATGGTAGTTGGCGACGTCATGAGTAGAAACCAGGTAAGTGCATTTTCAGTTTCCCCATGAGACGTGCTGTAGATGTGCCTCTGCTCCTTCTGGCTGGGGAAGCTGCCCTTTCAGGCTTTTGACCTTCAAGTGTCCCTCTTGGTCATTCTTGATGGCACCTGAGTTATTGTTCAGCATTAGTGCAGGAAAGGAACACTCTAACCTTCAGGACAGGACACAGAGGAGAAAGGCGCCTTAGGACTGCCCCACGCCCTTTGGGTTGGTTCTAAGCATTTGTCTTCACTGTTTGAGCTTCTCTGCCATGCCTGGAGAGTGTATTGGCACAGGCCCTCCGGTCAGTGGGACGTGCGTGCCCACTGTCTATGGTGGGGCAGCCAGGAGGGAGACTAGGTGGACGAGAGGTAGAAATACACATTTTAGGATTAGTCATGCCAGATAATTGTGATGTATTTGCCTCTGAGCAAGCTGGTGTTGCTGTGTTTCCCAAAGTCCCTTCCAGCACAGAGTGCCCGTGGATTGACACTCATACTCCTCTGCCCAGACCCCAGTGGTGAGGCCGAGGCTGGCTTCTTTCTTTCTGTTTAGTGCCTTTTCATCCACAGTCATGTCGTTGTTCATACTTGGTTTATTGTAAAAACTTGCTGATCATTTGAATTTGGAGGTGATTCTTTTTTCTTAACCACAATTGAAACTATTCTTTTAGCTGACTCTGTCATCATTACAAAGTAGCACAATGGAGAAAAGGGAATAAA
Organism: Plecturocebus donacophilus; assembly: GCA_004027715.1. Classification (NCBI taxonomy): domain Eukaryota; kingdom Metazoa; phylum Chordata; class Mammalia; order Primates; family Pitheciidae; genus Plecturocebus; species Plecturocebus donacophilus. The sequence goes on from PVKP010029450.1 coordinate 20,908, forward strand.
GAACTATTGAAAGCTTTGCTTCATTGAAAATAATGTGTTTCATTCTGGGGAAAAAGCTCCTGCTTCTTTGATCAGCCCCATCATGGTACGTACCCTCTCTGTTTGGTACTGTAGCATTCATATTCTATGAATTTGGGAACAGTTTTTTTTTAGCTCCTGATGACAGACAATTGTACATCAGTTTTGATTGACATTTTGTTTGCCCTTTAAGATTTAATTAACATTTGTAAAATTTGGGGGAGCTAAACTTCATCATGAGATAATGAGAATCCAGTGCTGTTTCTAGATAATTGTCTTCAGCTGAAGGATAAATACAGCTGGAAAGGGAGAGTTTGGGAGGGGGATTAGATAGTAACTGAAGTATTTACCTTCAAGGTTGGAGCTGGTGATAAAATTGGTTTTGTGAGTATTAAATTGAAGACATGAATCATTATTAAATCCAATAAAATAATAAGACATTGGATCAATTGAAAGAAATTTTGAAAATGTATCCAGGCCAATTTAGAAATCATTGTGTCAAATTTCAGATGTGTTTAATCTATACTCTACATTTATATAGAAAGATAGACAAAATTATTAATAAGCACACAAATCCCTTTTGTGTACACTTATTGATGAGAAAATTAACTGCATTCATCTTCTCCAAATGCAACTGAGAAAAATTTAAGTTTTTTAAAACACATAGTCCTGAGTTTGTGTTTAGTCTTGAGAAGATAAAGTCAACTCAAGAGTCTGAAATTGTTTTTAAACATTTAACAACCAGAATCAACATTAATGATGAGTGTCTTTGACTTCAAGGTCACAACCAATTTTATGATCATTACTGCTATTTATTTATGTTAATGGTATGCGAGTCTTTGTACAGCATCATAAAGAGTTCCTGATTAAATGCTTTCAGTGTGAATTTAGAAGGTCAAACAAAGGACAGGGAGAAACTACAACCAGCCAACAAAAAACTACAAGAGGTGGAGACATGGCATGTATACTGACCTGGACAGGAAGACGGTGTTAGCTCAGCAAGAGGACTTCAGACTAGTGGGGTCTCATAAATTCCAGACAAAGAAGACTCTCTCAGCTGGGCGTAGTGGCTCACATCTGTAATCCCAGAACTTTGGGAGGCTGAGGTGGGCAGATCACTTGAGGAGTTTGAGACCAACCTAGTCAACATGGTGAAACCCCATTTCTACTAAAAGTACAAAAATTAGCTGACTTTGGTGACTGGTGCCTGTAATTCCAGCTACCGGAGAGGCTGAGGCAGGAGAATCACTTGAACCCAGGAGGTGGAGATTGCAGTGACCTGAGATTACACCATTGCACTTCAGCCTGGGCGTCAAGAGTGAAACTCCATCTCAAAAAAAAAAAAGAAAAGAAAAAAAGAAAGAAAGAAAAAGCTCTTCCAGCAAAATTCCAGGCACTTTCATTGATTCACGATTCATTTAACGAACGCTTGTTGAGCATGGATTACATGCCAATCCTTAATCTGGGTGCTGGCTTTATAGCAATGAGTAAGACACAGCCCTAGGCCCTAGAAGACTTAAATCCAACAACCTGTTGGGAGAGAGAGAGACTACAGCAGACAATGATAATGCAAGATACATTCCAGTTACTAAATGCTGAGTAACACATGACCCCATGACTTATGGGCTTACAATAACCGTTTCATTGCGCCTGTGGATTCGTTGGGTCAGGATTCTGAACAGAGCCCGGTGGGAACAGCTAGGCTCTGCTCCAGGATTCCTCGTTCCCAGGGGGGAGACTCCAGAGTGGGGGGAAGAAATCAAGGACTGGTGTCTTTACTCATAATCCTTGGGGTTGATGTTGGCTGTTGGCTGGGGCCTCAACTGGGGCTGTCAACTGGAGCAACCTATCCACATAGCTGGGCTTCCTCATGGCAGACAGCTTCAAGGGAGTAGCATTTCTTAGCTGGTGGCTTAGGGCTCCAAAAGTGAGTGTCCCCATTCACGGGGCATAAGGTTATGACCTTGCCTTGAAAGACAAGCATTTTTTTTCTGCCACATTGTTCTGGTTAAAAGCAAGTTAGTATCCGCCTTAGATCAAGAAAGGGGAAATTCCATTTTACCTATGTTCTAGAAGAGCTTATGGGATATGCAGTATTGTTGCAGTCACCTTTGGAAAATACAGTCTGTTGTGGATGGTAATTTTTAAATATGTCTTTTGACAGTCCTCCTTGAAAAAAGTGGAAGCCCATTTCCCTAACTCTTGAGTGCTAGCTAAACTTAGTAACTCTCTTCTCTTCAACTAAGTGGCATAAATGGTGCTTTGTAACTTTCGAGGTGAGGCCATAGCTTCTGCCTGGTTTCCTCTCTCTTTTGCCCTCCGTGCTCTGTCATCCCAGAGGAAACCAGCCACCTGACATTCAAGCATGAAGACATTCAAGCATCCCTCAGACAGGCCCATGAGAAGAGGAATTGGGATCCACAGCCAATAGTGCAGCATCACCTTGCCAGCCTCAGGCAAGCCCCAGCTGTCGTTTTGACTGCAACATCCCAAGAGACCCTAAGCCAGAACTCCTCAGCTGTGTCAGTCCTGAATTCTCCACCTTCAGAAACTGTCAGAGATATTAAGTGTTTTTGTTATTTCGAGCCATCAAGGTTCAGTTATGAGCAATAGATAACCCATGCCTACAGCCTAGACATATAAGCATGCAGGAATGTGTGTTGGGTGTATATATGAGAACCACCTTGTCCAGATTACCAGGTCAGGTAGAATTCCTGGAGGAGGAACACTTAGGATAAGTCTTAAATGGCTTATACTGGCATTTAGTAAGCGTCATACTGGCATCCTGCTTGGCATATCTAAGTTCACATATCTAATGTGAACATTGGTGTATCCAAGAACATTGGAAATGGGAAAAGAATTATGGGTGAATAATTGCCAAAGTATAGTTAATTGTCTGTGAAATGGCGACTTTCTCCTGCACTGGTTAGAGAATGAAGAGAGCCAGTGTATCTAAGGTGCTGAGATCAGGACCTGGCCCTAGGTGGGGCACAGTAATTCACCTACCCCTCTCTTTTGAAGTCAGCCACAGCATCACCCAGGAGTTACTACAAATGCGGAATCTCAGGCCCCTCCCTCCAGATCTAGGAATCTGCATTGTAACAAGTCACAATGATGCAAATTCACATTCAAGTTTGAGAGGCCCTGCTGCAAAAGACAGAGGCTCTGTAGGGCAGGAGAGTTCCTGGTACATTGCAAGTAGAGCTCATGGTGGGGAAATTTGGATGACAGCCTTGAAAACCGGAAGTGACTAATTAAAGAAACAGAAAACCATTTCTCCTGGTTTTTGCAGATGACTTTCTTCTGTGTTCTATTTTTAACCTGAAGTGCTCTTTGAATAAAAATAAGACTGGAAAAAAAGGTAAATTGGTTCCTGTAATTTCCTTTTCTTCTGGTACTTTAACCTCTCTCTGGGGATTGTAGAGCTCATTAATCCAGTCCCAAGGAAAATTGTCATTTTTCATTAATGGCTTCTTAACCTTCACCTTATCTGATTAGGTGCAGAATTAAGTCTCTCTTGAACAGCCTCCAATCCCCACTCCCTTGCCAGCTCATTCTCTCCAGAAAGGACCTGGAGGGTCAATACTGCAGAGGAACCTGAGCTGATCAATGGGACAAGATTTCCTTTGCAACACCATGTGGTTCATGATGACTTCCTTGGCTAAGCTGTTATCTCAGTGGCAGAATACAGAGCAAGACGATGCATTTGCAGGAAGCTGCTGTTCTCCCTGTTGCTCTGATGGAAAGGACGACAGGCTGGCCCAGCTTTGCAGTGACCCCAGGCTGAAATGTGTTGTTTTAGCTCCAGCTGAAACCTGAAGTGTGATTGGGATCCGCCATTCTAAAACGAGGCTAAGAAGATCTCTGTGTTTATGAGATTGGATGGATCAGAAATTGTGACCAAATAGAATAACCCTCTCAGAGACAAGAGCCATCCTGCAAGGGCAGTGTAACATCACATGGACCGTATGGCTCCAGGAACAGATGAAGCTTCATTTGAATTCCAATATGTCACTTGTTTGTCCCTGATTGTTTACAAAGAGCAGAGGAGAGACCTGTGGTGTCCCTAGTCAACATAATAAATGTGATTATTGAAGAAAAGTTGAGGCACCGATAATTCTCTCCAGAGTAATCCTGAGCAATCAAAAAATGAGCTTACGCCGCCCTGTGTATGCCCAAGCACACACGCTGTTCTTTCCCTTGTCCTTGCCAGCACTGGTTAGATTCTGGGTGGAAAAGGAAGAGGCCAGAGAGAGTGTAGGTATTCTCACAGATAATCAGAATTGTCCTATGGTTATCTGGAGATAAAATGGCATATTATTTGAGGTTGAACTCCCTGAATTCAGACAGTGCACTCCATCATTTGCTGGCCTGTGCATCCCTTCCTGTAGTATCTGGCACACAGGCCTTAATGTGAAATATTAGTTAACATGTATTGAATGCTTTCCACGTGAGTCATAAATAGGTAAATGTTCACTCATTAGCATTATTCTGGTGTGATTTTCTCAGAGAAGTGATGTACAATTTTACGTTTTTCTCATAGGGACCTGGCTGAAGGATGAACACAGAATTTTTTGTTTTTCCTTTTGCTGTCTGTCCTCATTTCTTCCTTCCCCTCTCTGTCCAGATTCATCACAGTGCAAGGTGAGGCCCTTAGAAGCCCTCTTTAGTGTCCTTCCTTCCCTCTGTACTTCCCCTGGCTGCCCTGGCAGTGTTAGGGGAGTCTGTGCCTCTGGGAGCCTTTTAGGGAACAAGCGGTGTTCTCGGGGCAGGAGGCAGAATCTTTATACAGCATTGATGTCAAACTGCCTTAGTCTATTCTCACACTGCTATAAAGAACTACCTGGGACTGGGTAACTTATGAAGAAAAGGGGTTTAATCCACTCATAGTTCCACAGGCAGTACAGGAAGCATGGCTGGGGAGGCCTCAGGAAACTTGCAGTCATGGCAGGAGATGAGGGGAAGCAGACACATCTTTACACGGCTGGAAGAGAGTGTGAAGCAGGCGGGGCTGCATACTTTTACATAGCCAGATCTCAGAATACCTCACTGACTGTCACAGGAACAGCAAGGCAGAAATCCACCCTGTGGTCCAGTCGCCTCCCACCAGCCCCCTCCCCCAACATTGGGGATTACAGTTCCCCGTGAGGTTTGGGTGGGGACACAGAGCCAAACCATATCACATGCCCAGGTCCATAACCCAGGGCATCTTGGCTTGCCACTGTTATCAACAAGGGGCCAGTGTGGGCAGCAGAATCAGTCATTCCCTTAAGAAACAATGTGTGTGTGTGTGTGTGTGTGTGTGTGTGTGTGTGTGTGTGTGTGTGACTACATCTACCATATGCCTTCCCAGCAACACCTAGTATTTGACTAGATAACTGAGTCTGTACTCTGGCCAGTAGACTCATAAAACTGACCATCACACCAGCCATGTGATTTGAGCTCTTGATGCTGGCCACATTAGCCTGAGCTTTTGAACACTGAAAGAATTGTAGGAGGGGTGGGCTTGACAAGATGTGTTGAGGAGATGAATGAATGCCTGCTGAAGACATTGTCCGTCCTGTAGAAAAGCTTTTTTGTATGTTTCTGCAAGTCCGATACACAGTGTTGCAATGTGCTATTTATGCAGAAAAGACTGAGGCCAGTTAATAGGTTTTTTGGGGGCAATTCCTCTATAATTACCAAACTAGAATCCTTTTAAAACCTGCATTATTAAGCATTTCTGTTATATCCAGATGTTCTTTATAATTAATTTAGATAATCTGTCCCAAAGGCTTACTGCATCATGAATTTCAACAGGGAAATCTTAGGGCTTCAGAAATGGGATCAATATTAGCAGTAATTCTGGCATATATTTGAGGAGTTTCTGGGGTTTAAAAAATGTAGACTCTTGGATAATATAAACAAGATATGTATCCCTTCACAAGCTATGTACTTTTGTCTTAACAACATGTAAGCTCCAGGTCAGTTTCCCTGTTAACATTCACGCACTCTGTCAGTATAAAGGAAAAAACAGCCAGACTGCATTTCCCAGTACTCTCTGGAGTTCTTTCTACGTGTGAGCTTATTTAAACCTAATAACAACCGTGACAGATGAAGAAACTGAGGCACAGCAGGTTAAATAGCGTGTGCAAAGTCTCACAAGTAGTAGGTGGTGGGGCCAGGATGCAACCCAGCCTGAGCAACTGTGTGTCTGAATTCCGCCACAAAGGTAGTGTTTGCCACCTGGTTTGTTTTTCCCACGGTCATGGCCACAGCTAGGTTTCTCAGCCTCAGCTGTGCTGACACTTGGAACTGTATCATTCTTTGTCGTGGGGCTGTTCTGTGCATCGTAGAATGTTTAACAGCATCTCTGGTTCCTACCCTTAATTAGTAGCATCCCCCTCCCAATCTGTGACAATGAAAAATGTCTCCAGACATCACCAAATGTCTCGGAGGAGGGGGATTGTGAAATCACTCGCAACTGAAGACCACTTGCCAAAGTATGAAAAATTACTTGAAGATTATATTTAGGTACAAGCAAGAAGTATAATACAGGAGTTTTTGTTCTATTTAGGAAAGAATGTAAATATCTTTTGTATATCCACTTTTAATAATGAGCGAGGAAACAAAACTCTTCAATAAGCATATAGTTAGTTCAGTAAAAATGTGTTCTTTTTTTATGGAACAGTGACAGGAAATATTTTAATATAAAACAAAAGAAGAATGGGAAGAATGAAATATGAGAGACTGAAGAAGAGTTGGGGAAAACAAATAGAAAATGCATTGTGTCAAAAAGAAAGTATTAAAATAGAACCAACACGTTGCCATCCGGAATTGTCTGGGTAAACCCTATGGGTAGCTTTTCATTGCTGTTAACAGTGAGTCCAAGACCACATTTCAATATGTGAACAGTGTGTATTTATTGATGATGATATTTCCTCTAGAATTGAGGTCAGTAATGTTGTTTCCAGAACTCCAGCAGGCACTTAACCCTCCTGGGTGCCCTCCGTGGGTGACTTCCCTGGTACTGGGCCATCCATCTCCTTCCCAGGCTCTCCTTCCAGCCTCCCTCCTGTCCAGTTCCTTCCAGAAGCTCCTGCAAGACAATGGCTCTAGGTTAGGAGCAGCAGGGAATGAAAAGATGTCTGGCAACGGGGCAGCCCCAGGAGTCATGTGTACATCGGTCGGTATGTTCCTACAGGGCTGAAGTAGGAGGAGAGAGAGCCTGTTGGCTGCATTGGGAGCATCTGGGAGTCGGAAGAGGCACCTATCCCTGTGGAAGATTTCCTAGAGGAGGGGCCGACTCAGTTTAGATCATGAAAATATTTACCACAACCACATGGAATAGCATTTTAAGAATTAAACATAAGCAGGTATACTTACTCCATCGAGAATCACTTAGAGCAGCATTTCCTAAACTTTTGTGGAATGCTAGTTCTTTTTTTTAGAATAAAAAGAATGCAAGAGAGAAAGAAAGAGGAAGAGATTTTAGAAAAAGAGAGAAAAGGAGAAAGAAACAGCAAAAGAAAGAAAAAAAAGAATGAAAGAAAGAGGAAGAGATTTTAGAAAAAGAGAGAAAAGGAGAGAGAAAGAAACAGCAAAAGAAAGACAAAAAAAAAAGAATGAAAGAGAGAAAGAAAGAGGAAGAGAAAGAGGGAGAGAGAATGGGATTCTTGTTTTATTACCCAGGCTAGAATACAGTCTAAAAATGGATATTAAAAACTTCTTTTATGCCAATAATTGTGCTTAACAGTGGAGACAGGAAGGAATAGGGGATGAAAATAACAAATAAGCAGCCAATCAATATTTTATTTAAACCTGTGAAATGCTGTGCAATTGCTGGGGAGTGATTTACTTCCAATTATGTGGTCACTTTTAAAATAGGTATAATGTGATGCTGATAAAAATGTATGTTTTGTGGATTTGTGGGAGGAGAGTTCTGTAAATATTTGTTAAGTCTAGTTGTTCCAGGTCTGAGTTCAAGTCCTGGATATCCTTGTTGATTTTCTATCTCGTTGATCTATGTAATATTGACAGTGTAGTGTTAAAGTCTCCCACTATTATTGTGTGGGAGTCTAAGTCTCTTTGTAAGTCAT
>PVKP010029451.1:0-28994 GCA_004027715.1 Plecturocebus donacophilus
GATATGAAATTCTGGGTTGAAAGTTCTTTTCTTTAAGGATGTTGAATGTTGGCCCCCACTCTCTTCTGGCTTGTAGGGTTTCTGCTGAGAGATCTGCTGTGAGTCTGATGGGCTTCCCTTTGTGGGTAACCTGAACCTTCTCTCTGGCTGCCCTTAGCATTTTCTCCTTCATTTCAACCCTGGTGAATCTGACGATTATATGCCTTGGGGTTGCTCTTCTTGAGGAATATCTTTGTGGTGTTCTCTGTATTTCCTGGACTTGAATATTGGTCTGCCTTGCTAGGTTGGGGAAGTTTTCCTGGATAATATTCTGAAGAGTATTTTCCAGCTTGGATTCATTCTCTTCGTCACATTCAGGTACAACTATCAAACGTAGATTAGGTCTTTTCACATAGTCCCATATTTCTTGGAGACTTTGTTCATTCAACAAAAATTCATCTGAAATTGTGGCGTCCACCTGCTCTCTGCACTTTCACTGGGAGCTACAGTCCTGAGCTGCTGCTAATAGGCCATCTTGGATCTCTCTCCCGCCCTTGTCACATTTTATTAAGATCCTTGCCTGGTGTTGTGATTAAAAATGTCCAGATTCTGGAGATTGAATTGTGTTGAAATTTTGACTATACTACTTACTAACTTGTAACCTTGAACAAATAAACTTCTAGTTTTGATTTCTTCAACTATGGAATGAGGCTAAAGATACCTATATGTCAATGTTTTAAAGTGACAATGTAAATAATATAAGGTCTATAAAACTTTGTGTATCACCATGCACACATTAGATCCTCAACAATTGTTAATCCCCTTTCCTTGGATCAGTGCTGGTTTCTTTAAGATCTCACATGTATGCTTAGTCAGCAGGGTGTTATGTGAAGACATATCTCACCATTTGGGGTATTTGTTAGTGTTTGACACATGCAAGGCAATTGATAAGTACTCAATGACTGATGGATTGACTGGTGTGATGAGTCAGACTGATGCAGAGTTAGAGAATCCAGTCCTTTGGACCTCACTATACTATATAGAACCACTTGAGAGAGATGAGAAAAGCTTATGCCTGTTGCCACTAAAAGAAAAATGCCTGTGGACAGAGTAATCTTTGCACTCCTTACCATGCACAGTTATCCTCCATTATCTGTGCTTTCCTTCCTCTAAATGAGATTCGATCTCTTCAAACAGCTGGCAGGCTGCCTTTAAGGCAGAAAAGCCCTGGATGATATTTACCAAGCTGTAATAAGAGATAACATACAACTTCCAGATGTCCCTTGTATTGGCAAATGGAAGTGTTGAACACACTTGAAAGATTAAAACTGAAGGAATTCAGTTATTTTCCCCCAAAATTGGCAAAAGAAATTGAAAAGATGACATCATGAGACCAATTTGAAAATGGAATAGAAAAGTCTATCAAAATATGGCACTTAATCCTTCTTTGGGAATCCCTTATAAGCCAGAAGTCTTTGTGAAAAGCGACCCTCTCTTTCAACATAATGAACCCTTCACATTGCAATCTAACTCCTACAAAAAGAAACACACACACACAGTCTTAGGGACTGTATTACATGAAATGAGAGCAGATGGACAAAGTTTACTTTATTTCCAACACTGCCGTAGTGCTGAAGGAAGGAAAAGTTAAGTAAGACATGTTTCTTGCCAGAATAGCACTTATAGGCAGGCACATAAACACATATATACAAGAAATAATTTATAGGTATAATTATAGAGATTGGATTAGGGTACATCAGGTGCACAGAAAAAGAAAAGGTCAATTTTATTAGTGGTGTGGAGGGAGGGAGAAGGCTTAAATGACTTATCTTGAGAGAAATCTCTAAAGATGAGCAGGTCCTCGGAAGCCTTGCTCCTCAAAGTGTGGTCCATGGACCAGCAGCTTGCTAGAATGCAAAACTCGGGTCCCACCCTAGAGCTACTGAATGGTCCCCAAAACATTCATGGGCACATGAATCCTAAACCTTTAATCTGAAACCTTTAAGAAGCACTGGTCTAAAGTGGTTTCAGAGGAGCGTTAGAGGCAGAAAACTTTCTGCAGTAAGTTGATTAAATAGCATGAGACATCAAGATACCTACTGTAGGCCAAGAATTAAAAACTGGATGCCCATGATCCAAATTCAGCCCACATATGTGCTTTATTAGGATTGCACAGTGTTTTAAATATTGAGAAATTTAAAATCAAAGTCCAGATTTTCTGATTTCCTTGGGGAAAAAAATCAGAAGTTTTGGCCAAACTGGACCCATATTCACATATAAGAACAAAGGGCAGGATAGACTTTGGGCTTCAGACAAAAGTGAACACACAATTACATTTCATTCAGCCCTCATTGCCCATTGTCATTATTACCTTTCTGGTCTCAAACAGACATTTGAGACTGCTACCCTTAGAACTGACTCTGCTTTATGGAAACTTAACAGGGACTGAAGAGAGAGAAATAAGACAGCAACTAACGTAGAATATGGAGTTGATGGAAGAATGCTTTGAATGTGTTTTTGGCTGTGAAATAAATGCCAATAAAAAGTAAGAGGGTGTAAATGTGGGAGAGAGAGGGGAGCAGAGAACATAATTCTGAGGAAAAAATATGATATCAAGATCACAGAAGGGCTTAGCCTACCTCTTTGTCTGAGGAAGGATAGAAATGGTAAGATAGAGATAATTTTCAGGTTCTCATAGGTAAGCCAATGAGTTTCTGTCTGAGAACCTCAATACTGTCCACACAATTGGAGGCAAGATCATCTGCTTAGAGTAAAGTGGTAGTGACAGGAATTTCAGAAGAGTGGTGAACATTTAGAATAGCAACTCTCAGTGGGTAACAGGAACGGGAACTGATCAAAGATTTAGATGAATTTTCACATGATCTGGGGAACCACACTGAAGTTGGGGAGCAGATCAGAGAAATTGCAAGCTTCATGAGTATGACGAACTCTGGTCCTTCCCTCCAAATGACCATCATGGGAATGAGAAGTGAATGTTTGAATGGGCCAGAGTTTGCAGGCTGAATACAGAAAAAGGTCAAGATGCTAAGAGTATTAATAAGAATGGCTGAAGTGAACCACCATGAGGTTCTGGCTAAACTACAAGTGAAGGAAAACTCTGAGAGTATTAATAAACTTAGAGAAGAGAGTGGAACTAAGGAAACAGAGGTGACAGTAACTCAAGAAGTAGATTTAAAGAGCCAATGAGTAGTCACTGGTAAATCCAGGTTTTGAATTTAAGGCTGTCTCATCCTACTCTCTTTCTGCTATAACTCACCATTTCTATGAGTTAAATAAAAATATAAGGAAAAATCTCCATTTTTCTGAAATGGCACAAGCACAGTCTATTTGCCCTGAAATCCCTGGAAGGAATCACCAGGTGGTCATCCATATGTTTTTAAAGAAGCAGAGTGGTTTCACTTCTTTTGACTCTTCTGCTTCCCCTTGATTCCGTATTTCCTCATGCCAGCTGTTTTCTATATTCTATTAAAGTCTTCAAAGTAAGACAGAAGCAAGGATATTTATGTATTATCATCTGTAAACCTGCCAGTTCAAAAGAGGACAAATAACTGTTATACAAGTTTGTTTTAAAAGAGGCAGAAGTGTCAACATTAGTATCTCTGGCTTCAAATTACCACCTTTACAATTGTAAAAGGCTCTATTGTGCATCCTGCAGATTCATTAAGCTATCATGATAATAATAGTAACCATTATTTTTACACTTACTATTAACACTGAAACATTTGAGGCTTTGGCATGTAAATGCCAAAAACAAACAAACAAAAAACACTACCTGATATTAGGTCCACTGAATGTCAAAGAATAAATGACTTTAAGTATATACTTAGTCTCCTCTTAGCAGTAATTATTATTGTCACTAAAACCAATTGATGGTGCTTCTTTTCCAAACAACTCCTTGAAGCTTTATTTTACTTTATTTAGTTTACATAAGTGATTACCAAATGTCATTGTTATATATATTATTCAATCAATCATCTAACAATTTAAAACATAGTAAGTGCATAGTTGAGAAGAGCGTCATTCACAATATAGTAATAGGTTTGAAACATTAACAGAGCAAAACTTTCAATAAGTGCTAAGTTTTTTTTTAACTCTGCTCTAACCCAGTTGAGGACAAATGCCTAATTGAAGAAGGCAAGAATGAGCAAAAGAAAGAGTTAAGCAATGAGGAAATACATTCTAGGCTCTATTCACCTCAGAAAGTACATTTCCCTACCTAAAATTGGAGAAAGGGAAGATAAAAGTCATTTAGGAGTTCATAAACCCATCCTTACTACAATGGTAGAAGGTCTTTTGCAGAAGGTAGTCCAGGCACTAACAGTGTTTACAAATTATTTTCATTTAAGAAATCTCAATTCCACATTAGACAATTGTGTACCACAATAAAAAGAAATAAAAATAGTTAACATTAATGGAATCTATTTGGTTAGTACTTTGCAGTAGAGTAAGACCCATTACTCAACTTTAATTACAACTTGGTGTAGTTGCATAAAAACATACCAAGACACACTGCAGTTAGTCTGTCAGTTTTGATTTTTTTAAAAATGCTTCATTCAATAAATACCAACATGGAGCAACATGGAGATATATTAACAAGGGATATTAAATAAAATGGATGAAAGAAGGACCTATTCCATGCAAATATTCTATCTGCCACCTGACAGCTTTGCATCCATAACCTAATGAGAAGGGGCTGGTGGTCAACACCAAACCAATATTCTACCTTGGAAACTCTGGTCCATGAAAGGACTTCAGTGCACTTAAATGTCTTCTGGAATAAAAGCAGATTGAATGGATGACTGTATTGGTCTATGTCTAAGTGTTCTCAGTTTGGCTGTTTGAAAAAAATTGTACTTTATTAAAATAGATTCAGTTCTTCTTAGCTAATTCTTTTGCTGTTTTACTATGTGCTAAGTTTTAAAGAGAACTTCAAGTATTCATTAACAGTAATTACAATATCTAGACAATATGTTTGTATTAGTCTTACTTTTCCGTCTAATTGAGCCAAACAACTCCTATTGCCATTCATAGACCCTTTGATTTGTATTCGTCTAATAAGTAGATCTCTTCACAGCATTGATAAGCAACCTGATTTTGATTTAGATGAGTCGCCTTCTGCCCAAGACCCTGTGTTTAGCATTGTAAAGTTAAAATAGGTATAAAATACAATTCTTGTATTCAAAGAACTTACAATATCATACTAGTAATAAATTGTTTCTTTAAACAAAGACACAGATGGATGAGGCTTTTGCCCATCACTCCAACTCTTTCACTGTAGCATTATATATATATATATATATATATATATATATATGCTTTGTGAACATAGGAGTACTCATAATTAACTCAAAAAGTTGTGCTACTGCAAGTCTTTATGATACTACACAGCCAACTCTGCTGAGAATACCTTTCTTAATTTTTCCACCTATATCTTTACCTTATGCACTTGTAACACTTCTAACTAAAGATGATGCTTCATTGGTGAAGCCAGTTTTTATTTATAATAAAAGAAAATACTATTTTATCTCCTCTTCCTTCATGATATCCTATACTGGCTTCTGTCACATACCCAAAGTTTACAGACTCACACTTTCAGAATCCAGGCAACTAATGCAGGTGAGGGACATAGCAAGGGTAAGTAATAAATAGAGATGGTAGTGAATTGAAGAAGGTACCTAAATAAAGAATTGCCATTAATTTTATTTAATTGTCTGCATGTCAAACAAGATATAAATAAAACTTAACCTATGATCCTTCATTTTGGAATGTATCATCTATGTAACTTTGCTGCACTTATACGAGTATAACTTTCTCCTCCCCAAACTATCACAGTTCTTCAAGGACAAGACTGTGTCATAATCACTTCTATTTTCCCAACTTCTAACACACTGCATAATACATGTTAAAAACTACCCAAATATCTGTTGAATGTATGGATGCAGTATTAGTCACTAGAAAGTGCTAGACCTTTGTCTATATTGTTTGAAACTTTTATGTTTAATCCTAGAAAAAAGATTTTATGGGGAACATACCACACAACTGTTGACTCCTGTAACTGTTGATAAGAGATACTTTTTACAACTAACTGTCTTAGCCTATTTTGTATCGCTATAACAAAACACCCAAGACTGCAATTTATAATAAAATAAAATTTATTTGGCTCATGGTTCTGGAGGCTGGGAAGTCCACAATCAAGGGACTGGTGAAGGCCTTCTAACTCTGTCATTCCATGGCAGAAGGCAGAAGGGCAAAACAAAACAAGAACAACAGATGACAAGAGGCAATCACACTTACTTTCATAAGAAACTCACCCCTACAATAATGGCATTAGTCTTTTCATGAGGGTAGATCCCTCAGGACCTAAACAGCTCCCACTAGGCCACACTTCCCAACATACTGCATTTTGAAAAAGTTTCCAAGTCTTGAACCTTGGGGAACACATTCAAACCATAGCACTAACTAAACTAAGCTACAACTTTTGTTTTAATATTTTAATAATAAGTATAGCAAAGTGACCGAAAAAGTGAAGCTGTATCCTTTATCTTTATAATTATTTTTAAACTTCACAGCCTCCAAATCGAACTTGTTTAAAACAAAACAAAGCAAAATATAATGAATTAAGAGAAAATCAAGTTCTACATTGGTTCTGTTCATGTTTGGAAGAAATGTTAAAACGAATGAATAGTTGGATACTTTTTTTAAAGAAAGACTTCAAATATGCTGAGATTTCAGCATCACAGCTGTATATAAATTAGGGACTATATGTTGCCACTCATTCCTCTTTGTAATAGTAGAGATACTGTATTCAACAAAACTAGTCCTTGAAATCCCAACAGAGGTAGATTATCCAGTTTCCTGGAAGGTACTTCCAAAGAAGTGACAGTGTGAAATGCAAAAGTGATAAGCACCACTCTAAAAACTCCATGAAAGATAAAAGAAAATATAGAAACTGACTTTTCAAAAAGTATTATAATAGTGGGAAAATAATGGCAATGGAGGAGATCTGATCTAGGGAACCCAAAAATCTACCTCTTGTCTTTTGCCTTCAAGCTGCCTTAATTATTCCTGGGCTCAAGATAGTTTAAATGATAATACCTCTTCCTCAAAACTCAACCACCTTTGCAAAGCTAATGAGACATAACCAGGCTAGGAGGAGGAGAAGAGGACCCTGAATTCTGTTAAGGGGTAGACATAAATAATTGCCAGTCATTACTGCAGAGGTCGAAGGATATGCAACTTCCCCAATCACTCCTGCAGACAGCATCACTATTGTAGAACCTAAGATTGGCCTTTTGAGATTTTTTTCAGGTTTTGTGCATGTCTCATACCTGACTCCACCTGGACCTGACAATCTCTCCTATGGCCCCATTCAGAAGTGAATCAGTGCATAAGAGGTCAGTTTCAACTCCCTATGAGTTCATCTCCAACCCAACCAATCAGCAGCAAGCACCCATTGCCTAGCTACCTACAAACTATCTTTGAAAAAGCCCTAACCTACAAGCCTTCAAGGAGATTGATTTGAGTAATAACTCAGTCTCTTGCATGGCATGGCCAGCCTCCTGTCAATTAAACTCTTTCTTTACTGCAATGTCACCATCCATTTTGTTTATGCAGTGGGCAGGAAGAACCTGTGGGGAGGTTACAATGTTCACACATTTATTCTTCTGTACTAATTCTTTCTATATTGATGTTCTTCACTGTCCACCTGGCTTCTTTCTTATGGAATTCTCTTACTGCCCAATGAGTTCACCTTGCCCACTGCCTAGACAGAGCCAATTTATCAATACAGGAGAATTGCAGCGGAGAAAGAGTAAAAATTCCAGGAGACTGGAGTTTTATTACTCAAATCAGTCTCCCTCAACATTTGGGGACCAGAGTCGGTTTTTTGTTTGTTGGCCTGTTTTAGTAGAGATGGAGTTTCACTATGTTGGTCAGGCTGGTCTTGAACTCCTGACCTCATAATCTGCTGCCTCAGCCTCCCAAAGTGCTGGGATTACAGGCATGAGCTGCCGTGCCTGGCCCCAGAGTTTTTAAGGATAATTTGGTGGGAAGGGGGCCAGTGATTTGGGAGTTCTGATTGGTCAGGTCAGGGATGAAATCACAAGGAGTGAAGCTGTCTTTTTGCATTGAGTCAGTTCCTGGGTAAGGGGGCCATAAGACCAGATGAGCCAGTTTCTCAATCTGGGTGATCCATTGAGAGCACAGGGTCTGCAAAATATCTCAAGCACTGATATTAGATTTTACAATAATGATGCTATCCCCAGGAGCAAGTGGAGGAGGTTCAGACTCTTGCACCCTGAGGCTGCATGGCTCCTAAACTGTGATATCTAATCTTGTAGTTAATTTGTTAGTCCTACAAAGGCAGATTGGTCCCCCGGCAAGAAAGAGTTTTATGGGGGTAAAGGGCTATTATCAATTCTATTTCAGAGTTAAACTATAAACTAAATTCCTTCCCAAGGTTAGTTCAGCCTATGCCCAGGAAGGAACAAGGGCAGCTTAAAGGTTAAAAGCAAGGTGAGGTCGGTTAGGTCTGATCTTTTTCACTGTCATAATTTCCTCAGTTATAATTTTTACAAAGGCAGTTTCAATTCCATGTCCTTTTCTCATTCAAAGACTTTTAAAGAATTTTTACAATAAGGCTAAGGATATAAAAGAAAATGGGAAACTCAACTACCATAATAGATCTTAAATAAAATGACATTTCTATTTTTTATATGCCATGATTGAGATTATGTTGTTTTGATGACTCTAATTGTACCTTTCAAAAATGCTGAATTCACCTGTTTCTAACACTCTACCTTGTTTACTTGCAAAAATAGTAGTTACTGACAGGATATAAGCAGGTTATAAAAAATAATAATATGTTTAATCTCAATTCCAAAACTAAATTACTAACTTCAGAGATTCCTTCATTTTATTTCACTGCACTAAATAAGAGTCAGGCACAGAGATAGTAAACAGGTAATCTTCAAGATGTACTTGTTGATCAGTTTTCCATGAGCTGAATTTAAATGTTCTTAGACATTGCATATGCTCTTCATTTTGTCATGATCCTACTGAAATTTATTGTATTATACACAAATGCTTTTGATAATGGAAGGAGGCAGACAAATTCCTAGGCAGATAGGAGCAGGTCGCCAGTAAAAACCCCACTTTCAAGCCAAAGACACTCCCAGGTAAATCCTTGGACCAGATAGAGAACCTGTCTGCAAATGTGGCACACTTTCCTCTGATTGATCCCCACCTTTCACTTATTTTACATATACCCTTCCCTAATTTTTTTTTTACATTGTCATGCCCATCTTTGAGTGGTCTCTTTGTTTCAACCTTTTTGCATATTAATTAGCACACATTCCCCTTTTCTAAGCCCATGAAAAGTCCTAGACTCAGCCACAATGAGAGACAAACCACCAAACTTTGGGGTGGGGGACAATCCCTCACATCTTCCCTCCACCGAGAGGTGTTCCATTACTCAATAAAATTTGTCTCCACACACCCTCACCTTTCATTTGTCAGCATATCCTCATTCTTCTTAAATGCAGGACAAGAGCTCAGGAACCACCAAATGCAGATACAAGCTATAGCCCAGGCAGGCTGAGAGGGCAAGCTGCCTCCAGCAGGGGGCCTCAGGCTAAGTGCGGCCCTGGCTGCTGGGGGCATCACCAGCCATGGAGGCCCCAGTTGGCAAAGTGTATGAGAAAAATCTTGTGTCATATCTGGGGGCTTGTCCAGGATCTGAGTAAGGGTGAGTGACTGTGGACCCAAAAAAACCACTTTTACTTTCACTTCCAAGCCGTCTCATCTCAGAATTTTTCTCAAAACAGATTAATCACCAGATCTCTGTTAGCCAATTAAGAACAAATGGTATGGCTGCAGAGGAGGCTGTCACCTGCTCCCTTTTACTCTCAAGGGTGGGAATGTCAGCTTTGTTCCAATCCAGTCTTTATTACAGTATTTTCTTCTTTCTTTCATAGCATCTATCTCTTCTTTATATACAATACTTGGGGTATTGTTGCAAACTGCAGAGATATTGCTAGGTAGAATGAGCACTTGGCTTAGTCATCACCTAACTCCCTTACAGTTTGGTGAGGCCTAGGGACATATGGAATTAACCCTGCCCCTAACTACGCTAGAAAGAATCAGATCTTATCTGCACCTAGTACTTAATTAAAATAACCTAACAAGTTTTACATTAAAATTAAAATTGCTAAGAGTCACCATTATAACACATAATTGACACTAATGAGAACAAATTTATATGCAAGATGTATAAGAAAAGTATAATGTGTTTTTATTAAAAGATTATAAGAAAGCATAAGAATATAAATTTTTACCTTGTTTAGAGGGTTAAAGGATTGTTTGAAATTATATATAATAGAGCTAAAAGTTTAAAGTTATGGAAGATTTGTAAAAATTAATCTTGCACAAGGAATTCTGTATGTGAAAATACTGACTAAATTCAAAAGGGCATTATGTGGTTTTTCCATAAATTGAGCATGAAACAAAAGCACAACAAGGTTTTCCTAAGGCACTGATCTACTCTTTAACAAAAATTTGTAAAGAATTATAAAAGGTTTATAAGAATCTCATCACATGGTCAAACTGGTTAAGATTAGACAGAATTATCTATAATGTTTTATTTATAAAAAACTGAGGTTGACATTTATTGTGGACTAATAAAAGGGGGAAAATTGGCTTTCTCTCCCTTAAAAATGATTTACATGTAATAGCAAAAGATAATAAAAAAAACTTATTTGCCTTGCAAATACTGAAAAAAGAAGATGACAGAAGACAGATCGATAAGCTAATCCTTCCTCTTAATAAGTAAAGGTTTTTGCCTTTTTAAAATACCTTTGAGTCATTATTTTGGCTAAATAAATGACTTATGGTAATCGTGAATTCTATTTCATAATGTCAAGTGTTTAAAACATCTAATATATTTAACAGCCTTCCCAAAATCAAATTTCACCTTCAAAAATTGTCTTTTCTTACCCCTAATTTTGGATACTACAGAGGGTCCCTGGAGCATCCAAAAGAGAACTAAACAGGATTATTAGACATGTTTAGTTACATGGATTGCCAAAATAAAAATTATGTTTAATCTTCTTCAGGTTATAATTTAGTGAATAATACTAACATATGTTCCAAAATTGTATGGAATTTCTAAAATTCTAATGTCTGAGTATATGTTATCAATCACAAGTAAGGTTATTATGTTGTTATATATTGTTATTCTAAACAACAAATAGCCAAATTGCTTTGTCAATCATGTTTTTGACTATAAATACCCTGGACATTTTGTCATTCACAGACAATAGTCTTGCTTTCATCCTTTTCAAAAGATGGTTTATAATCAGCTATAGGACTTTGAGAGATGCTCTAAATGTAGGTTCCTGATATCTTTCAAGATTGTGACATTGGAATAATGGAAAAACACTCAGGACTCATGAAGGGTTGAAATGTTCATGAATATCAAGCAGAACAAGAGTTAACTGAATGGACTGAACTAATAGAAAACTGGAGTAATCTTTTTTAACTTTTTGCTTAAAACACTGTTAATCTTTGTTTTGTTTTTCAGAGTCAAGGAAATTTTTCTCTTGAGCTATCCACAGCTTTTAATAATTGGGTAAGGTACCATCCTGTGAACAAAATTAGGAACATATCTGTTTCTCTCTGCCTGGCTTCTCCAGAATTCAGAAACTTTGTGAGTATTCTTAACTTATGGCAATATAGTTATTTGCATCAATCCAATAAGAATGCATTTTCTTTTGCAACAGAACGAAGTGCAGAAACTGGTTGTTTTGTCAAGTCTTGGACTGGAATGGCATGCTTTCTTTCAGGGACTCATGCTTGACTTGCAAAGCCAATAAAAGTCCTTTTGAAAAACTTGCCTCATACCTTGTCTACACAGTCCCTATACAGAGTTCCTAACCTGTGATGAGTAAAGAAAGTCACTTTCTAACAGGTCCAGAAGCCCCAAGCTATCTTGGGACCTGAAGAAGAGAGAAATTTACCCAACTCATAGGTATTTAAGGGTATAAACTCATTCTTGGACTTGGCTTTAAAAGGTCTCACCTGAGATTCCTTGTGGAACAGAATTCCATCAAAGCCAATTTAAAAAGCCTATGTGAAAAATAATTATTTTCACTGAACTTTATGCAAATAATCAGGCCAAGAATAATACTAAAGTGTATTGTGAAAATTCAGTCCTATCATAATTTGCTTCTAACAAAAATGAGGACTGGAGAGAGAAAAATTATGTTTCAAAACCTACCATACACTTATTGAATTCTGGTTACATTGGTTGTTTTTAAGTTTTTAACATACATTTTAGACTAACCCTGCTTATTCCTGTGAACCAACCAGTAATCTGCAGCTCAGAAGAAACAAAAGGTATAGATAATGTAAAAATCTGGATCAATATTCTAACTCTGAGCAATTATCCTACAAATCCTGCCAGGTGATGAGAGTAAATAAGGTGCCCATAACCCAGAGGTTTCTTTGCTTGGGAAAATAAGACCAAGGGAGCTAAACAAAGCCAAGCCCCATGCACCCAACTCTTAGCAGGCATAACTATCACCACCAGTTATCTGGGCATGCCAGAAGCCTCAGGATTTTTAAGCTTACCCTCTTAAGTCCTTATCCTCTTGTTTAATTTTGATACATGTCTTCTTCAGGTTTGCCTCTTCTTGCCTTCAGGCCACCAAACTCCAAACGGTCATGCAACCAGAGCCTCAGACAATGGCTCCCTTTTACTTTGGACCCTTAGATAGGCTTCTGAGGGAGATTTGACTATCACATTCCCAAAACAGCACCCTGCCAGCAGGAAGCAGTGAAGATCAGCTTTTATCTCTATTCTAATAACAGTTAGATATACCTCTTCGGAGAGGAAAAATGATAGCAACAGGAGGCAGACAAATACCTAGGCAGATAGGGTTGGGTCCCAGTAAAACCCCACTTTCAAGCCAAAGACAGTCCCAAGCAAATCCTTGCACCAGATTGAGAAACTATTTTCCCGTTTGGTGTACTTTCCTCTGATTGATCCCCACTCTTCACCTATTTCACATATATCTACCCTTCCCTAATTGGCTTTTTTATACTGTCATGAACTCCTTTGAGGGGTGCCTTTGTTTTAACCTGTTTGCATACTTAGCCAATCAGCATGCACTTCCCTATTCTGAGCCCATGAAATGCCCCTGACTCAGCTACACTGAGAGAGAAACCACCCGACTGCAGGGGTGAGGGACCAACCCTGCATCCCCTCTCCACTGAAAGCTTATCCATTGCTGAACAAAACTCTTCTTCATCCATCCTCACCCTTTACTTTTCAGCATATCTTCATTATTCTTGGATGCAGGACAAGAGCTTGGGAACCACCAAACACAGGTACAAGCTATACACAGGCCATCTAAGTAGTCAAGGCACTTCCAGCAGCAGGCCCAGGGCCAAGTGAGGCCCAGGCAGGGGGTGCATCACCAGCCATGGAGGTTGTCAGTTGACAAAGTGGCCAAAAAAATCCTGCATCATTTCTGCACATTTAAATTACTTGGTCCTTGAAGGCGTTTAAGTTTGAAATTTCTGAGTGAAAGAATAAGAATGAGCATTATATTTACAAAAATAAAGATCTGAATTCTAGGTTCACATATTAGCTGTGTCCTAATTGGAAAAGGGTTAAACTCTTTATGTCTCAGTTTCTGCAGGGCAAACTACATTATTTCACAGGATTTCTGTAAAGACACAATGAGAAAATATTTGCAAAGGACCTGCAGCACAAGACATACTAAAAAGTCACTATTCATACATCATCTTAACTTGGATTCCCCATAAAGCAGAGCCTAAGGCAAAGCTGTATGATATATTTGGGAAGTAACTCCAGAGAGCATGAGAAAGATAGGTGTGAGGGATAAGAAAGGAGAGAGAAACCAAATGCAAGGATGTGATGATACTGAGCTGTCCATCATTACAGGCAACTGGAACTCAATTCTCTGGGATCTCCTGAGAACATTTCTAAAATGCATTTCAGAATTCTCCACTTGGTGTACAAACGAAGAACACATTTAGCCATGGGTTCCTGTTCCTCATTATTCACTGGTGACCCTATCAACAATGATTCAGCCACACTTCCATGTAGCACACACAGGAATGCTGAGAAGTTATTCTCCTCCTTGATATCAAAGAATATACAGAGAAGGAAGCCAGAAATATGCAGTATGGCCCTTAAGGAAGACACTGTCAGGTTGCACCTACATATAACTAGACAAAGCCTGCTGGAGCTGGTTACCACAGTAGTGTCTGGAGTAAGAAACAGAGCTGAGAATATGGCACACAAAATTATAATAATAACGATGCATAATTTGCCATATGGTTCCCCGGCTTGTTGTGTATTTCTTCATAAGTGCTTGTATGTAGATCATAGCAAAAAGTATAATATAAAAGAAAAAACACAGTCATATCCAGAATACATATTTTATACCTATTAAATTTTCGCTACCTAAAATGTGCAATTTTTTAATATCACTTTATTTTATTATTTTGATATCTTATTTTTAATTTGTGGAGACACAGTGAGTCTATATGTTTATGGACTAGATGAGATGTATTGATACAGGCATGCAATGTGTAATAATCACATCATGGAAAACAAGGTATTCATCCACTCAAGCATTTTATTAGTCTATTCTCATGCTCCTATAAAGAAATATCTGAGACTGGGTAATTTATATAGAAAAGAGGTTTCGTTGACTCACAGTTCTGCAGGGCTGAGGAGGCCTCAGGAAACTTATGATAATGGCAGAGGAGGAAGCAAACACGTCCTTCTTCACATGGTGGCAGGAAAGAGAAGAATGAGTGCCCAATGAAGGGGGAAGCCCCTTATAAACCATCAGATCTCATGAAAATTCACTATCATGAGAACAGGATTGGGAAACCACCCCCATGATTTGATTATCTCCACCTAGTCCCTCCCACAACATGTGGGGATTATGGAAACTATAATTCAAAATGAGATTTGGATGGGGACACAACCAAACCATATCAAGCATTTAAATAATACAATTTATCCATATAGTTATTTTTAAGTGCACAATTAAATTAGTATTGACTATAGTCACCCTGTTGTGTTATCAAATAATAGGTCTTAGTTATTCTAACTGGTTGTTTGTTGTTGTTGTTGTTATTGTTGTTTTGTTTTGTTTTGTTTTGAGACGGAGTCTTACTCTGTCACCAGGCTGGAGTGCAGTGGTGCAATCTTGGCTCACTGCAACCTCCACCTCTCGGGTTTGAGCAATTCCCTGCCTCAGCCTCCCAAGTAACTGGGATTACAGGCATGCACCACCACGCCCAGCTAATTTTCGTATTTTTAGTAGAGACAGAGTTTCATCATGTTGGCCAGGATGGTCTCAATCTCCTGAACTTGTGATCCACCCGCCTTGGCCTCCCAAAGTGCTGGGATTACAGGTGTGAGCCACCACACCTGGCCCCTTCTAACTGTTTTTTGTACTTATTCATCATCTCTACCACCCCTCACCCCAATACCCTTTCAGTCTCTGGTAACCATCATTCTATTCTTATCTCTATGAGTTCAATTGTTTTTATTTATAGATCCTACAAATAAGTGACAACATGTGATGTTTATCTTTCTCTGCCTGCTTAGTTCACTTAACATAATGACTTCCAGTCCCGTCCACGTTGTTGCAAAAGACAGGATCGTATTCTTTTTATGGCTGTATAGCGCTCCATTGTGTTAATATACCACATTTGCTTTATCCATTCATCTATTGATGGACACTTAGGTTGTTTCCAAATGTTGGCTGTTTGAACAGTGCAGTAACAAACATGGGCATGCAGATATCTCTTTGATATGCTGATTTCCTTTCTTTTGGGCATATACCCAGCAGTGACATTGCTGGATTGTACAGCAGTTCTACTTTTAGTTTCTTGAGGAATCTCCAAACTGCTTCTATGGTTGTTGAACATATATTTTCACCAACAGTGTGCAGGGCTCCCTTTTCTCCACATCCTTGAGAGCATATGTCATTGCTTGACTTTTGGATAAAAGTAATTTTTACTGGGGTGAGATGATAGCTCACTGTAGTTTTGATTTGCATTTCTCTGAAGATCAGTGATGCTGACCACCTTTTCTTTGTTTTTTTGTTTGTTTGTTTGTTTGTTTGTTTTTTGAGACAGAGTTTTGCTCTGTCCCTCAGGCTGGAGTGCAATGGCAGCACAATCTCAGTTCACTGCAACTGCCACCCAGGTTCAAGAAATCCTCTTGCCTCAGCCCCTGAGTAGCTGGGACTACAGACACATGCCACCATGCCCAAGTAATTTTTTGTATTTTTAGTAGAGACAGTTTTGTCATGTTGCCTAGGCTGGCCTCCAACTCCTAAGCTCAAGTGATTCATCCACCTCAGCCTCTCAAAGTGCTGGGATTATAGGTGGAAACTACTGTGCCCAGCCTGTTCACCACCTTTTCATATGTCCACTTGCCATTTCTATGTCTTCTTTTGCTAAATATCTACTTAAATCTTTTGCCCATTTTTAAATCAGATTATTATGTTTTTCCTACAGAATAGTGTGGATTCCTTATATATTCTAGTTATTAATCCCATCAGATGGGTAGTTTGCAAATACCTTCTCCCATTCTGTGGGTAATCTCTTCATTTTGTCAATTGTATCTTTTGCTGTGCAGAAACATTTTATCTTGATGTGATCCTATTTCCCCATTTTTGCTTTGGTCGCCTATACTTGTGGGGTGTTACTCAAAACGTTTTTGCCCAGACTGATGTCCTTGAGAGTTTCTTCATGTTTTCTTATAGTAGTTTCATAGTTTGAGGTCTTAGATTTAAGTCTTTAATCCATTTTGATTTGATTTTTGTCTATGGCAAGGAATAGAGGTCTAGTTTCATTCTTCCACATATGGATATCCAGTTTTTCATTTATTTATCCAGCACCATTTATTGAGAATACTGTCTTTTCCCCAGTGTATGTTCTTGGCACCTTTGTCAAAAATGAGTTCACTCCAGGTGTGTGGATTTGTTTCTGGGTTCTCTATTCTGTTCCATTGGTTTATGTGTCTGTTTTTATACCAGTACTTGTTGTTTCAGTTACTAATGCTCTGCAGTATGATTTGAAGTCAGGTAACGTGCTTCCTTCAGTTTCATTCAAGATAGCTTTGGCTATTCTGAGTACTTTGTAATTCCATGTAATTTTTTTTCTAGTTTTGTGAAGAATGTCTTTGGAGATTACAGTGAATCTGTAGATTGCTTCAGGTAATGTATTAGTCAGGGTTCTCTAGAGGGACACAACTAATAGAACATATGTGTGTGTGTGACTGTGTGTGTGTGTGTGTGTGTGTGTGTGTGTTTGTGTGAGTTCCTTAAGTATTAATTCACATGATCACAAGGTCTCACAATAAGCCATCTGCCTATTAGCTGAGGAGCAAGGGGAGCCAGGCTAAGTTCCAAACCTGAAGAACTTGAAGTTCAACGTTTGAGGGCAGGAAGCATCCAGCATGGGAGAAAGATGTAGGCTGGCAGGCTGGGCCAGTCTCTCTTTTCACATTTTTCTCCCTGCTTATATTCTACCCATGCTGGCAGCTGGTTAGATTGTGCCCAACCAGATTAAAGGTAGGTCTGCCTTTCCCAATCCACTGCCTCAAATGTTAATCTCCTTTGACAACACCCTCATAGACATACCCAGGATCAATACTTTGTATCCTTCAATCCAATCAAGTTGACAGTATTAATCATAACAGGTAGTATGGACATTTAAATAATATTGATTTTTCCAATTATGAACATGGAATACCTTTACACTTTGAGGGTATCCTCTTCAATTTCTTTCATCAGTGCATTATAGTTTTTATTATAGACATCTTTCACTTCTTTGGTTAATTCCTATATACTTACTTATATTTGTGATATTGTAAATGGGATTACTTTTTAAATTCTTTTTCAGATTGTTCACCGTTGGCAATTAGAAATGCTACTAATTTTTGTGTATTTATTTTGTATCTTGCAACTTTACTAAATTTGTTTTTCAGTTCTAATAGTTTTTTAGTGGGTTCTTCAGTTTGAGATTTTCCAAATGTAAGATGTCTCATCTGCAGACAAAAATAATTTGACTTCTTATTTTCAAATTTGGATGCCATTTCTTTCTTTATCTTTTCTGCTCTACATAGGATTTACAGAACTATATTGAATACAGTTGTGAAAGTCAGCATCCTTGTTGTGTTCCAGATTTAAGAGAAAAAAACTTTCACTTTTTGCCCATTCAAAATGATGCTAGCTGTGAGTATGTGACATATGGCTTTTATTATGTTGAAATATCTTCCTCTTATATCCAGAATTTTTAGTGTTTCTATCATTAAGGGATGCTAAAATTGATCAAATGATTTTTCAGCAGCAATTGAAATGATCATATAGTTTTTGTACTTCATTCTGTTGACGTGATGTACCACATTAACTGATTTGTAATGTTGAACCATCCTTATATCCTTGTGATAAATCCTACTTGGTTATGATAAATAATCTTTTTAATATACTGTTGAATTTGGTTTGCTAGTATTTTGTTGAGAAATTTTGCATCAATAGTCACCAGAAATATTGGTCTGTAGATTTCTTTTTTTGATGTGCCTTTGTTCAGTTGTAGTATCAGGATAATACTGGCTTCATAGATTAAATTTGAAAGTACCCCCTCCTCCTCTATTTTTCAGAACAGTTTGAATAGAATGAGTATTAATTGTTCTTTAAATGTTCTGTGGAATTTAGCAGTGATGCCATCAGGTTCTGGGCTTTTCATTACTGGAAGACTTTTACTCCTTTGATGGTCTGTTGTTATTGGTTTGTTCAAGTTTTGAATTTCCTCATAGTTCAACCTGAGTAAGTTAGATGTGTTTAAGAACCCATCCATTTTTTTCTAGATTTCCCAGCCTATTGGCATATAGTCATTCACAGTAACCACTACATTCACAGTAACCACAAATCCTTTGGATTTCTGTAGAATTGGTTTAAATGTTTCCTTTTTCATCTCTGATTTTATTTATTTGGGTCTCCTCTCTTTTTCTTAGTTCATCTGCCTAAAAGTTGATCAATTCTATCCATCTTAAAAAAAAAAAAAAAACTTTTCATTTTTTGTTTTCTTCATTTCAAATTCATTAATTTATGCTCTGATCCTTATTATTTCTTTTCTTCTAATTTTGGTTTCTGTTTGCTCTTGCTTTCCTAGTTCTTTGAGATGACTCTTTATTTATTTGAAGTTTTTGTTCTATTTGACATAGGCACTTATAAATTTCTCTCTTAGTACCACTTTTGCTGTATTCCATAGGTTTTCTTATATTGTTTCCATTGTCACTTGTTTCAAGAAATTTTTCAGTTTCCTTCTTAATTTCTTCATTGACCCACTGGTCATTCAAGAGTATATTGGTTAATTTCCAACTGTTTGTACACTTTCCAAAATTCCTTTTGTTATTGATTTCCAGTTTTATTCAATTATGGTCAAAGAGTATGTTTGATATTATTTCAATTTTTGAATGTTTTAAGATTTGTTCTGTGATATAACACATGATCTATCCTTGAAAAGGATTCATTTTCTGAGGAGAAGAAAATATATTCGGTAGCCATTGGATGAAATGTTCTGAAAATACCTACTTGGTTCATTTGTTCTACAGTGGAGATTAAGTCTAATGTTTCTTTATTAGTTTTCTGTCTGGGAGATCTGTTCAATAATGAAGTTTGAGGTGTTGAAGTCTCTAGCTATTATTGTATTGGGATCTATATCTCTCCTTAGCTCTAATAATATTTGCTTTATATATCTGAGGGCTCCAGTGTTGGGTGTCTATATATTTACAATCATTATATCTCTTGCTGAATTGACCCCTTTGTCATTATATAATGACTATCTTTGTCTCTTCTGAGAGTTTTTTTCTTAAATTCTATTTTGTCTGATATAACTACTCCTGCTCTTGTTTTTCATTGATATGAAATATCTTTTCCTATCACTTTAATTTTAGTCTATGTATTTTTATAGTTGAAATGTGTTTCTTGTAAACAACAGGTCATTGTGTCTTGTTTTTCCATCCATTTAGCTTCTCTATGTCTTGACTATAGAGTTTAATCCATCTATATTCAATGTTGTTATTTATATATAGGGATTACTCTTCCCTTTTATTTGTTTTCTGATTGTTTTGCAGCCTTTCTTTCTTCTTTCCTTCCTTCCTATATTCCTTTAAGAAATGGTGATTTTTCTCTGATGGTATGCTTTAATGTCTTGCCTTTTATTTTTAGTGTATCTTTTGTATGTATTTTTATTTGATGTTATCATTAGTCTTACAAATATCATCTAATAACCCGTTATTATAAACTAATGAAAACGTAACACTGATTGCATAAAAAAATGAACAAACACACAAAAAGGAACTAATTTAAAAAAACTCTACACTTTAACTTCATCCTTCACTTTTTAACTTTTGATTGTTTCTCTTTATGTCTTATTGTACTGTCTAAGTTTTGAAAATCTGTTGTGGTTTTTACTTTTCATTGGTTTATCATGTAGTAATTCTATTTAAGAGTAGTTTACACACCACAATTACAGTTTTATAATATTCTATATTTTTCTGTGTAATTACTACTACTAAGGAGTTTTATATCTTCAGATAATTTATTCTTGCTCATTAACATCTTTTTCTCTCAACCTGAAGAACTCTCTTTAGTATTTCTTGTAGGGCAGGTTGAGAAATAAAATTCCTCACCTTTTGTTTTTCTGAAAAGGTATTTGTTTTTCCTTCATGCTTAAAGAATATTTTCACCAGATATACTACACTCTGGTAAAATATTTTTTTCCTTTAGCATTTTAAATATGTCATATTATTCTCTCCTGGCCTGTGAGGTTTCCACTGAAAAGTCTACTGCTAGTTGTGTTGAAGTTCCATTGTATGTTGTTTCTTTTCACTTGCTGATTTTAGGATCCTTTCTTTATCCCTGTCCTTTGGGAGTTTGTTAAACATCTTAAGGTAGTCTTAGGTTAAATCTGCTTGATGTTCTATAATCTACTATTATCTGAATGCTGATCTCTCTCTCTAGGTTTTAAAAGTTCTCTGATATTACCCCTTTCAATATACTTGACCGCATATCTCTTGTTACCTCCTTTTTAAGGCCAACAAATCTCACATTTGCCTTCTAAGGCTATTTTCTAGATCTCATAGGTGTACTTTTTTTGTTTTTTTTTTTTTTTTTTCTCTGCTATGTATTTTCAAATAGCCCATTTTCAAGTCCATTAATTCTTTCATCTGCTTGATCAATTCTGCTATTAAGAGACTTTCATGAATTCTTCCGCATGTCAATTGCATTTTTCAATGCTAGAATTTCTGCTTGATTCTTTTTAATTATTTCAATCTCTTTTAAATTTGTCTGATAGAATTTTGAATTCCTTCTCTTTGTTGTCTTACATTTGAGTTTTTTCAACACAGCTATTTTGAATTCTGTCTGAGGTCACATATCTTTCTTTTTCTGGGATTGGTCCCTGGTACCTGAAGTTGGGGGAAAGGTGGCACAAGCACTCCCTTAGCTGTACCACCTGGTGTCTTCCTAGGTCACATCCCACCCTACTAGCTCTAAGTCCAGTCCTAGAAGTTTCCTAGGAATTGCAGTCCTTGTGTCCTAGATTGCCTTTCCAGTTTTCCTGGGACCCTAGAGCATTTTGGCCCACAGTGACAAGGCTTGCAAAAAACACAAGTTCTGACTGCTGGAATGAACAATTCTCCTCTGACTAGGACTGGTCCAAATGCTCCTTCTGTGCAAGGGCACTGGCTGAGCCCAGCAAGACTTTGCTCTCTGCTGTGACAGGGAAGCGCTGAACTCAATGCAAAGTCCCCCAGTCATTGTGCTCTTCTTCCCCAAATTCACAGATTCTTTCTCTGTACTGCACGGATCCAGCCAGGGAATGGGGGGAGAGGTGGTGTCAGCAATTGAATACTGTCTCTTCTACCCTATTCAATGCCTCTTTCAGTGATATAAAGCTGAAACCAGGTACTGTGATAGTTCACCTATTTTTTGGTTCTTGTGACAGTGCTTCTCTATGTCATATGATTGTTAAAATGTGGTGTTCCTGAAGGGGTACAAACAACACAGGCTTCTATTCGGCCATCTTACTCCATCTGCCTCCTGCTGTGTTTTGACTATGCCTAATTTCTTTCAGGCCCCAGCTTTCCAACATTTATGTTTACTCTTAGTAATATTTGATGAGGACACATGTTCCTATCTCCTTTGTAAATGAAATCAATAAATCCACTTTATTATCTTTCTCTATTTTTCATACAATAGCAGCGTTTAAGGGCTAATTCAACCAAGCCTAGAAAAAAGTAGTTCATTTTCATAAATTGACCTATCAATCCAATCCCTGGAAAATTTGGTTTGAGCAAGAAATGATAGTTTTCTAAGAAACAATTCAGTATCTTAGAGTTAGTTTTTTAAACATAAAAATAATCTCATACGACCAGGAAACAAAGTGACAATTTGTAGACTTGCTTTCCATACTCATTATCTTGCTCTGATTGTAAGAAAGTATTAAATCATGCCTGTAATAAAGCTAAAAGGAGACCCTACAAAGGAATAAAATATGAACTAAAGTGTTCATATTTGGCTTCTGTCCCTTGAGAATGTCCACTCCTGCTAAGGAGACGCAGGTGGTTCAAAACCAGGCTAAAAAGATTTCTTGGATGGCATTCTAAATCTTTACTAGAAAATAACATTACCATATGTCTTTCTTCTTCTCCTGTATTCCCTAAATATATCAAAGCTTCAATATAAATAAAAATAAAAGAGGTAGGGAGGAAGGAAATGTCTCTGAACCTTTCTTGGAAACAGGCCATCAAAAATCTTGACAAAGTAAATCAGTGATTTCTCTTAACCAACTGACACCCAGGCCTTCTAGAAACCACGAGAAACAAGAAGGAAAGTCAGGTTCATTTTTTGTTCAAAGGCTACTGATTCTTGTACCTGCATAAAACGTTTTTAAGATTACAGTAGTTCTATGAGAAAGTATTTTAATCCTGACTCTTTGAGACAGAACATTCTTAGTCACCTCAATAACACCTGGTAGTATATAAGTCTAAACACACTACCTCTCATTTTTTTTACATTTGAGAAGTGCTGGGATATCAATAAAGTTTCTGCCTGGCTGAAAATTCTAAATTAGAATGAGCAGTTACTTACTAATGTCTGATTTGTTACTAAGACCTCTTGAGAACTCTGGACTCATGTTTGATGCTCAATCTCTTTGGCTCAAGTATGCACTGAAAGTGAAACATCCTTAAAATTAACCTCTGCTGGGAAATACAATTCATCTTTGTTGCAATCACACAAAACAATATACTCTATACTTATTTTTTTAGATCTCACTTTCCTATAACACTTTTTAAAAAGTCCTCTTCTCCTAGACATATATGGTTTATATTATTCTAGTCCCCAACATATATTATGGTTTGTTAAACATATCATCATTTCTGAAAATGCAACACTCTTCTTCTATTTCAACTTTACCCTTTCCAGTTTAGCAACACAGAAAATTGATAGCTGAATTACCTTGCAATAGTGGAAGAAATTATCCAAAATCCAGAAATAGGTTCTGATGGGCTTCCAGAACATATTAGCATAGTTTATTTATCTTTACCATTCAATATTCAACTTTAGCTGTTCAGATCTGACTATTCTGTTTGCTAACTTCCCTCTTAAAACACACTTTCTATTCCTTTTACTACAACTACTATGCTGAATTTTCTCTTTTGATGTCTCCAAAGATGAAGCCAACTGAATTAAAAAATTCAGTTCAAAAGTAGCAATCATATGTGCTATGGAAGTGAAGATCTGCAAGTTCATGTGCCCCTCAAATTTTTTCAAATACATCTTGAAGAACAAAGGAGGGGATTATTTAGAATTTGCTTTAAAAGATGACCTGTAATTATAAGAATTACTTTTTATAACAGCATGTGGAATATACTACAGTATGACAACCCTACAGCCATTCCCCATCACCACCACTGCTTTCTTTTCTCCATATGATCAGAAAGGTGACTCATATTCCAGCTCCAAAAACTAAATGTTGATCAATCTAAGCTAATTATGTTGATTCGATCACCTTTACGGATGAATGGTTTAGACATGAACATGCGGCTCTACCTTGGTCAGTGAGACAAAATAAAGTCCCTGGAATAGTTTACTGTTTTTTAAATTTCTATTTATTTTTTTTTATTGTTCATTAGGTTCTGGGGTACATGTGCAGATCATGCAGGACTGTTGCATAGGTACACACATGGCAATGTGGTTTGCTGCCTCCATCCACCAGTCATCTACATCTGGCATTTCTCCCCATGTTATCCCTCCCTGACCTCTCCACCCCCACCCCCATTGTCCCTTCCTTGCCCCGCCACAAGAGACTCCAGTGTGTGATGCTCCCTTCCCTGTGTCCATGTGTTCTCATTGTTCATCATCAACCTATGAGTAAGAATATGCAGTATTTGATTTTCTGTTTTTGTGCCAGTTTGCTGAGAATGATGGCTTCCAGATTCATCCATGTCCCTACAGATGACACAAACTCACCATTTTTTATGGCTGAATAGTATTCCATGGTATATATGTACCACATTTTCCTTGTCCAGTCTATTGTCAACGGACATTTTGGTTGGTTCCAGGTCTTTGCTATTGTAAACAGTGCCACTATGAACATCCGTGTGCATGTGTCCTTACAATACAATGATTTGTAATCCTTTGAGTATATAACCAGTAATGGGATTATTGGGTCAAATGGAATTTCTATTTCTAGGTCCTTGAGGAAGCACCACACTATCTTCCACAATGGTTGAACTAGTTTACATTCCCACCAACAGTATAAAAGTGTTCCTATTTCTCCACATCTTCTCCAGCATCTGTTGTCTCCAAATATTGTAATGATCACCATTCTAACTGGCATGAGGTGGTATCTCAATGTGGTTTTGATTTGCATTTCTCTAATAATCAGTGATCGTGAGCATTTCTTCATATGTTTGTTGGCCTCATATATATGTCTTTTTTGGAAAAGTGTCTGTTCATATCCTTCGCCCACTTTTGGATGAGTTTTTTTTTTTTTTCTTGTAAATCTGTTTAAGTTCATTGTAGATTTTGGATGTTAGCCCTATGTCAGATGGGTAGATTGCAAAAATTTTTTCCCATTCTGTTGGTTTCTGGTTCACTCTAATGATTGTTTCTTTTGCTATGCAAAAGCTCTGGAGTTTAATTAGGTCCCATTTGTCTACTTTGGCTTTTGTTGCCAATGCTTTCGATGTTTTAGTAATGAAGTCCTTCCCTATGCCTATGTCCTGAATGGTTTTGCCTAGGTTTTATTCTAGGGTTTTTATGGTGCTAGGTCTTATGTTCACATCTTTAATCCATCTGGAGTTAATTTTAGTGTAAGGTGTCAGGAAGGGGTCCAGTTTCTGCTTTCTGCACATGGCTAGCCAGTTTTCCCAAAACCATTTATTAAACAGGAAATTCTTTCTCCATTGCTTGTTTTTGTTAGGTTTGTCAAAGATCAGATGGTTGTGGATGTGTGGTGTTGCCTCCAGGGCCTCTGTTCTGTTCCATTGGTCTATATCTCTATTTTGGTACCAGTACCATGCTGTATTGATTACTGTAGCCTTGTAGTATAGTTTGATATCAGGTAGCGTGATGCCTCCGACTTTCTTCTTTTTGCTTAGGATTGTCTTGGCTATGCAGGCTCTCTTTTGGTTCTATATTAAGTTTAAGGTGGTTTTCTCTAGTTCTGTGAAGAAGGTTACTGGTAGCTTGGTGGGGATAGCATTAAATCTACAAATTACTTTGGGCAGTATGGCCATTATCACGACATTGATTCTTCCTAACCATGAGCATGGAATGTTTCATCTGTTCGTGTCCTCTCTTATTTCCTTGAGCAGTGGTTTGCAGTCCTCCTTGAAGAGGTCCTTTATATCCGTTGTTAGTTGTATTCCTAGATATTTTATTCTCTTTGTAGCAATTGTGAATGGGAGTTTGCTCATGATTTGGCTCTCTGTTAGTCTATTATTGGTAGATAGGAATGCCTGTGATTTCTGCACATTGATTTTGGACCCTGAGACTTTGCTGAATTTGCTTATCAGTTTAAGGAGATTTGGGGCTGAGATGATAGGG
This sequence comes from Plecturocebus donacophilus, assembly GCA_004027715.1. Taxonomy (NCBI): domain Eukaryota; kingdom Metazoa; phylum Chordata; class Mammalia; order Primates; family Pitheciidae; genus Plecturocebus; species Plecturocebus donacophilus. Next base: position 26,175 of record PVKP010029451.1, read on the forward strand.
TCTTCTAATATACAATCATGTTGTCTGCAAATAGAGACAATTTGACTTCCTCTTTTCCTAACTCAATACCCTTAATTTTTTTTTCTTGCCTAATTCCTCTGGCTAGAACTTCCAATACTATATTGAATAAGAGTGGTGAAAGAGGGCATCCTTGTCTAGTGCCAGATATCAAAGGGAATGTTTCCAGTTTTTGCCCATTCAGTATACTGGCTGTAGGTTTGTCTTAATAGTTTTTATAGTTTTGAGATATGTTCCTTTGATATCAAGTTTATTTAGAGTTTTTAGCATAAAGGGCTCTTGAATTTTGTCGAAGGCCTTCTCTATATCATTGAGATGATCATGTGGTTTTTGTCTTTGGTTCTGTTTATATGGTGGATTACGTTTATAGACTTGTGTATGTTGAACCAGCCTTGCATCCCCGGGATGAAGCCTACTTGATCGTGATGGATAAGCTTTTTCATGGGCTGTTGGATTCAGTTTGCCAGTATTTTATTGAAGATTTTTGCATCTATGTTCATCATGGATATTGGCCTGAAGGTTTCTTTTTTTGTTGGGTCTCTACTGGGTTGTGGTATCAGGATGATGTTGGTCTCATAAAATGATTTGGGAAAGATTCCCTCTCTTTGAATTACCTGGAATAGTTTCAGAAGGAATGGTACCAGCTCCTCTTTGTACGTCTCGTAGAATTCAGCTGTGAACCCGTCTAGACCTAGACTTTTTTTAGTTGGTAGGCTATTAATTGCTGCCTCAACTTCAGCCCTCGTTATTGGTCTATTCAAGGTTTCAACTTCTCCCTGATTTAGACTTGGGAGAGTGCAAATGTTCAGGAATTTATCCATTTCTTCCAGGTTTACTGGTTTATGTGCATAGAGTTGTTTGTAGTAATCTTTGATTGTAGTTTGTATTTCTGTGGAATCAGTGGTGATATCCCCTTTATCATTTTTTATTGCATCTATTTGATTCTTCTCCCTTTTCTTTTTTATTAATCTGTCTAGCAGTCTATTTTATTGATCTTTTCAAAAAACCAGCTTCCAGATTTATTAATTTTTTGAAGGGTTTTTTGTGTCTCTATCACCTTCAGTTCTGCTCTGATATTAGTTATTTCTTTTCTTCTGCTAGCTTTTGTGTTTTTCTGATCTTGCTCCTCTAGCTCTTTCAATTTTGACAATAGGGTGTCAATTTTAGATCTTTCCTCGCTTCTCATGTGGGCATTTATTGCTATAAATTTTCCTCTAGATACTGCTTTAAATGTGTCCCAGAGATTCTGGTATGTTGTGTCTTCATTCTCATTGATTTCAAAGAACATCTTTATTTCTACTTTCATTTCATTGTTTATCCAGTCAACACTGAGGAGACAGTTGTTCAGTTTCCATGAAGCTGTGTGGTTCTGAGTTAGTTTCTTAATTCTGAGTTCTAGTTTGACTGTCCTATGGTCTAAGAGACTGTTTGTTATGATTTCTGTTCTTTTGCATTGCTGAGGAGTGATTTACTTCCAATTATGTGGTCAATTTTAGAGTAGGTACAATGTGGTGCTGAGAAGAATGTATATTCTGTGGATTTGGAGTGGAGATTTCTGTAGATGTCTATTAGGTCTGCTTGGTCCAGATCTGAGTTCAAGTGCTGGATATCCTTGTTAATTTTCTGTCCTGTTCATCTGTCTAATACTGACGTGAAGTGTTAATGTCTCCCACTATTATTGTGTGGGAGTCTAAGTCTCTTTGTAGGTCGTTAAGAACTTGTTTTATGTACCTAGGTGCTCCTGTATTGGGTGTGCATATATTTAGGATCGATAGCCCTTCTTGTTGCCTTGATCCTTTTACCATTACGTAATGCCCTTCTTTGTCTTTTTTGATCTTTGTTCGTTTAAAGTCCATTTTATCAGAGACTAGGATTGAGACTCCTGCTTTTTTTCACTCTCCATTTGTTTGATAAATCTTCCTTCATCCCTTTATTTTGAGCCTATGTGTATCCTTGCATGTCAGATGGGTTTCCTGAATACAGCACACTGATAGGTCTTGACTTTTTATCCAATTTGCCAGTCTATGCCTTTTGATTGGGGCATTTAGCCTATTTACATTTAAGGTTAATGTTGTTGTGTGTGAATTTGATCCTGCCATTTTGACGCTAGCTGGATGTTTTACCTGTTAGTTGATTCATTTTTTTCATTTTGTCAATGGTCTGTCATTTGGTACGTTTAGGAGTGGCAGGTACTGGTTGTTCCTTTCTATGTTTAGTGCTTCTTTCAGGAGCTCTTGTAAGGCAGGCCTGGTGGTGACGAAACCTCTCAGCAATTGCTTGTCCACAAAGGATTCTTTCTCCTTCACTTATGAAGCTTAATGTGGCTAGATATTAAAATTCTGGGTTCAAAGTTCTTTTCTTTAAGGATGTTGAACATTGGCTCCCACTCTCTTCTGGCTGGTAGGGTTTCTAGGGAGAGATCTGCTGTGAGTCTGATGGGCTTCCCTTTGTGAGTAACCCGACCTTGCTCTCTGGCTGCCCTTAGTATTTTTTCCTTCATTTCAACCCTGGTGAATCTGACGATTATGTGCCCTGGGTTTGCTCTTCTTAAGGAGTATCTTTGCCATGTTCTCTATTTCCTGGACTTGAATAGTGGCCTGGTTTGCTAAGTTGGGGAAGTTCCCCTGGATAATGTCCTGAAGAGTGTTTTCCACCTTGGATTCATTCTCTCCATCACATTCAGGTACACTTATCAAATGCAGATTAGGTCTTTTCACAAATCCCATATTTCTTAGAGGCTTTGTTCATTTTTCACTCTTTTCTCTAATCTTGCCTTCTCATTTTATTTCATTGAGTTGGTCT